>PVKV010031012.1:0-21553 GCA_004027835.1 Alouatta palliata
ATTGGCATTGGATGATAGTTTAGACTGTTTCTGAAAGATTGAAAATTACCTAGAGGAAGTTTTTATTTTGTGTATTTAATATTTACCATTTTCTTGATATATTAAAGAACTATGGAGTATTTAGGGTCAGCTTCATGTCACATAGACATTTCTAGAAAAAATAAACCAAAATCCTCTGGCTGAGTCATAACAAAAATATCATTTGGAGGAACCTGGCATATTTTACTTACAGAAATGGGTACATTTGCATTATATGTGAAGCTTTCATTATAAATGTGCTCATGATTCATAAAGAAAGATTAATTTTTAACTTCAGCAAAAGATATATTTAGCTAAAGCTATCTTTTTTTTTTTTTAAATACAAACTGTATCTTATTCTACTAAAGGTACAATTTTTGTCAGGTGATCACATTTAAACAAGTGACATCATTTATTTGAAAATTCCTGTGTGCTACTGCATACACACACACATCAAATTGAAATGGAACGTCAAGCCTGAAATGGGAACTTTTAGAAAAATGTCCTTTGTGTCAACACTGGTTTAATTCCAGAGGAAAGGTTATAAACATTGGTTTTGTTTAATCTTCTGTACTTTCTCTTCTTTTTTTAACTTCCTTTGCATCCCTTCTCTCAACAACATTTTTAATCTTTGCTAAATGAACATGATTTTTATCCATCCATAAAATAAAACTATCTCACAAAAATTATTTTGTCTTTGATGTTTATCAGTTGGACACTTTTGTCTCTGATGTATATCACAGAACAGAAGCAATATTTGTGGGTTTTATGCCGTAATTTTGCTTTTGTGTATTTATCTTTGCTTCTTCCTTTTTTACTTTTTTACTGCCTACTTTTCGTTCTTTCCTTTTTTACTTTTAGATGGAGTCTTGCTCCTTTGCCCAGGCTGGAGTGCAGTGGCGTGATCCTTCATCTCCCAGGTTCAAACAATTCTCCCTGCTTCAGCCTTCCAAGTAGCTGGGATTACAGGCGCACACCACCACGCTGGGCTAATTTTTGTGTTTTAATAGAGATGGGGTTTCACCATGTTGGCCAGGCTGGTCTTGAAGTCCTGACCTCAAGTGATCCACCTGCTTCAGCCTGCAGAAGTGCCTGGATTACAAGCGTGAGCCACCGTGCTTGGCCTCTTTTAATTACTTGTTTTCCTCTTAATTTAGCTTGTAGTAATCAAGGAAGTTTTAGTTTTTCACTAGTGGCTTTAAAGTAAAAAGTGGTAGCTGACTAATGTGTCCCCTTAAAGAAAACTAAGGTTTGAAATGTGATGAACTTACATATTTCAAGGATTTGTAGAATCTTGGAACTCAGTGAGCCTTTTGGGCTTCTTTTTAATATTATGTGTAAGTTTTTAATGAGAAAGGCTGCAATTTATCCTTTTAACATACTTTATCCACATGAAATATAATTTTCTGTTATTAACTAAATTTTGGAGAAATATTGAAATAAAGAAAATAATTTTTATACTATTTTTAGAAGGTTTTTTTTTAAAGCTACAACTTTTGAAAATGGAAATGTCCCTACCAATTCTGCAATTTGATATGAACTTAGTGTTGAATGATATCTGCTCCCATAGTTTTCCCTAAAGCTATTAGTGTGTTGGGTGTGACATTTTGATTCATTAATTGATAGATATTTTTAAGAAGTCTAGAGGTTTGCATTCAGGAGAAAGCAGGGTAGATGGTTTTATATAACTGAGATGTTGTATTCTGAAAGCATTATTCTCATAGTCATGGTCACCATTCATAGAAGGGCTCTTTACAAACTGTGTTAACATATCCCTGTTTTCTTTAATTTATAATGATGTTACTGTGTAGAAAGCTGTTACAGAATTCTCTGTATTTTTGTAGTTTAGCATCTTAGCTATTTAAAATAAAAGGTTTGAGTATTCTGACTTACAGAATAGTGGGTTAGGCTTAAAACTTCATTATTTTCTTCATTATATTGATATTCCAAAGGAAAGTCAATGGCAAACCCTTTAGCCTTGGAAACATTCTTTTATATTATGTTGGAACTCTCCAAACAAAAATTGCAATTGTAAGTTAGTAGAAAAGTTATTTCATTTTCCCTAGCAGCATTTTGCTTATTTATCACCTAATTAATATCACAAGAACGAGTAATTTGAGTTGACATATTTCAAAGCACAGATCATGCCCCAGGGTTCAATCATATGCATTGTTAAACCTTGCTAATTACACATTTATGTAATAAGGTCATTCATGCAAGATATGTTCTTGAACATGTGCCCTGTTGGAACTTTGGAAAAATGTATTATGGAAACATCTGTTAGTGGCCATAAAATTGCTTAAAAATACCTGGCATTCATTTAGCTTCTTCCATTTTGGTGTTGTTAGTAGATTACATATAAACCAGAATGAGGCTACCTTATTTTAGTATAAATTCCTACCTCCTTTGCACTGAATAGAGTTCCTATGTGTTTGCAGTCCTGCAGCAATCCTGCAGAGTAACTTCACAGCACTCAGCAACAAAAATAAATTAGGAAATATCAATCCTTCTGAAGTTTAACAGGCACACAATATTTTTTATTATACGTCAAGTATCCATCTTTCTCTTTTAAAGTTACTAATGGTGCTGTTCTCATTAGAATATGGTTTTCTGGGGAACGGCACTGGACTAAGCCAAACTCCATGTTGTTAACCACCACATTGCCATGTATGACAAGCATAATTTTCGTCAAGCTATATAAAAATTTCTGAACTTCAGTTTTCCCATCTCTACAATGGGAAGGGCTATTTCTATTGCTAGTAGTTGTTTCACAGGCTAAATGTACCAATTTCATGTAATTGTTGTCAGTATTAAATAAGACAGCACATGACAAGTATATTCACAGTTCCTAGTGAAAATTTAAAATATGTTTTAAAAAGGATAGCAACTGTTGCTCTTCTTCTATCAGCACCATCATTTTAAAATATATTAATTTCAGTTCTCTTTACTTTTTTGGTTTTTTTGAAAAAGATTTATGCTATGAATATACACAAACACGCATATATTTGTATATGAAATGTATGATATTTACAAATTATATATATTTATATAAATATATGTATCATATATTTATAATATATAAATAACATTTATATATTATATATATAAATATATGCATCATAGATTTCATATACAAATATATGCGTGTTTGTGTATATTCGTAGCATAAATCTTTGTGTTTGGAAAATGTAGTCTCATTTTAACAACACTTGTATAAATCTCGAAGATATTCAGAGCAAAATTCTCGAATCTGTCTTTCATGCCTTCTACCTCATAGTGGAACACCTTTTCTTAAAACAAAACAAAACAAAATAAAACAAAAAACAGAATCTCACTCTGTTGCCTAGGCTGGAGTGTAGTGTCATGATCACAGCTCACAGCAGCCTCGACCTCCCAGGCTCAACCTCAGCTTCCCAAGTAGCTAGGACTATGGGCACACGCTGCCATACGTGGCTAATTGTTATAGTTTTTGTAGAGATAGGTTTTTGCCATGTTGCCCAGGCTGGTCTCAAACTCCTGAGCTCAAGTAATTTGCCTGCCTCTGCCTCTCCAAGTGCTAGGATTACAGGTGTAAGCCACCGTGTCCAGGCTGATTTTTTCCTTTACCTGTTAGTTCAGGTTAGACTACCATGAGAGTAAAATGGGAAAAACATGATACATTTTTCTAAGATAAATGTCAGTCATCTTGTACTCACAAATCTGGTAACTGATAACAGCGTTTCTTTCTAGGTTTGCAAATATGATTATGTGGAGATCTGGAGTGGTCTTACCTCTGAGTCTAAACTGCATGGCAAATTCTGTGGTGCTGAAGTGCCTGAAGTGGTCACATCCCAGTTCAACAGTATGAGAATTGAATTCAAGTCTGACAATACTGTATCCAAGAAGGGATTCAAAGCACAATTTTTCTCAGGTATAAGTATTCACGTGTTATGTGTTTATATTACAGATTTTCAATGTGGATTGGATTAAATTGTATGTGATCTGTTTTTCATAGTTTTCTGTAAATACAACTTGAAGATAAGAGAAAGGCCTTACCATTTTCCATAGGTTTATTAATTTTTTACTTAAAATTAGGATATTATTAATAGGGGCCCTGATGTAATGTTGCCTCCAAACAATTAGATCTTATATAAAATCTAATCAAATATTATAAAGGCTGGTGCAAATAACACAAAATAATTATAGTAATATTTTTATATATTGGCTTTATACAGATGTATGAGAATAATGATAAAAAAATGGGCAGATGTTTCAAAATAATTTTTATTTTTGTTTGGAAAATGTAGTCTCATTTTAGCAACACTTTTATATTCTTTTTATTTAGCAATGTATTTCTTATTTTAATATATCTTCATTATTAGTAGGCTAATTAAAATTGTGCTTTGTCTCATCATTATGGAAATGGTTGCAGTAAGAGACCTAGAAATATGGAAATTATAATTTCACTAAATATACTATATTGACAACTGTATTTAGTGGTTTGCACTTTTGTATTTGGAATTCAGTATTTAGTTTAAGCAACTCAAAGCAAAATTTCCTTTATAAAGAGCTGAAATTTTATAAAACTCCCCAGACTTTATAGAAATATATTAAAAACCAAGAAATTTTCATTTTTTCTCAATCTCCGAATCGTGCTTTATAAAAACATTATTTTGAAACTTTCCAAGTAGATAAAATTGTGATAAACCATAGTATGACAATCTATTCTGTCTTTGCAACTAACAACCAATTTAAAGCAACTGAATCCCAATTATGTTTTAATATTAGGTAATTTGGATTGAGTTAATTCAAAGGCCATTTATTCTGGTCCTCATGTGTTTAAAATTAATGAGATTTACAATGCCCAGCCTTTGTTTGGGGTTTTCAGTGTAATTGAAGTTAATGGTTCACAAGCTCCATTGAGTTCCAAGTCGTACAGAAAAGTGTCTTCAGAATACAATGGACCTTGGCTCCCGTGTCCTTATTCCTTTCTTTTTTCCCAGATTAAATGACCTTTTACAAATGCTTCTCAGGTATTAATTTAAGATTTATGCTATTCAAAGTACAGTTGAATATTTAATGAAAATAAGACTTTTTTTAGACTTCACTATTTTATTAATTTTTTTTTTTTTTTTTTTTTTTTTTTGAGACGAAGTGTCGCTCTGTTGCCAGGCTGGAGTGCAGTGGCATGATCTCAGCTCACTGCAACCTCAGCCTCCTGGGTTTAAGCAATTCTCCTGCCTCAGCCTCCTGAGTAGCTGGGACTACAGGCACATGTCACCACGCCCAGCTAATTTTTGTATTTTTAGTAGAGACGGGGTTTCACCATGTTGGCCAGGATGGTCTCAATCTCTTGACCTTGTGATCCACCCGCCTCGGCCTCCCAAAGTGCTGGGATTACAAGTGTGAGAATATTATGTATTTTCCTAATTTTAAGTGATCCAGTGGTTAGGTAGAGACAAGATTACTTATCTTAGAGCCATCTAAATATTTATTTTAAAAATTGAAATTATGAAATAAATGAATTTTGTCATAGTAATTAAAGTTACTAATGAGTACTGTGTTCACTATTTGGGTGATGGGTTCCATGGAAGCCCCAAGCCCCAACATTATGCAATATATCCAAGTAACAAACTTGCATATGCACCACATTAATCTAAAATGATATTTAAAAAGAAAGTATTCAGGATCCTTTTTATGTTACTTTCGTCATACATTTAATTTTAAAATTTTTTAAAGAAAACAAACATGCTACAAATTCTGACTACAAAGTATGATTAAATTTAGTTACTCAGAAAATTTAAAGTTCCCTTTCTGATACTTTTGGTCAGAAAAAAAATTTCCGAATCATAAAAACAGATTATTCGTGTCCTGAGAAACGGGACTGATGAAACATAAATTACGCTTCCTTAATTCTTTGTAATGCACCTCTGAAGCCTTGTGCAGAAGATGCTGTTCTCCACCACGTGAGCGTATATGGTCTTTATTCTTTTATCTCTGTGGAACTGTGCTTTGTAAAATAACTGAGTATCTTTGTAGAACTTGAGCCAATAACAGGTAATTTGCTATAAATCATGTTCACTGATGCAGTCATTTCAGAAAATCATTCATATTTTAAGTATTGATTATCAGTGCACACACACACACACACACACACACACACACATATATATATGTAAATCGATTAACATGACAATATTTGGTTTTCAAAGAGTCTAGCCTAGATTGTTTGATGGAGTATAAGTAGTTAACTAAACTGAACAATGAAGTTCATGGAGAAATTAAACCCCAAAGTTTCACTTATATTGTTATATTCATATATATTTATATGAGAGATGAGGCAGCTGAGGAGTTAAGTAAGTGGCTCACTGTCACAGATCATTTAAACATAGTATCTCTTGGTCCAAAGACCATTCTCTTAACCATAAGAACTGATCATGACCTTGGCAAATAGCATTAGTTCTTTTTCTTATGACCTGGAAAACAACAGCAGATATAATTTTCACTTCTTTATTAGGTTACTGTTTGGAAAATCCAAGTCAATTAATATTAAGTATAAATTTTCAGGGTTCATTTTGTGAATCATTGAAAAGTCTTGGCTATTTGTCAGATCGATATTTAAAATAACTGTGGTTCTGGATGAGTGACTAGATCTATTTCACACTTAATTTCCTGGGAGTTTCTATTAGCGGGAAAGATGTTTGCTCCAGAAAAGAGAAGATTAATAACATGTTTGTAATAAATTGCTGTTGTATTATCTAGAGATGGCAGAAAATAAGAATTTAGCTGAATAAATATCCTTATTATGATGATCTTATGAAGTCATAATTTACAAAAGATAATTCATTTTAATTGATGTCTGTTCACATTGCAAATATTAGAGTTCTAATAATGCTTTCAGTGTGATAACATATAATCATATGTCAAAAGCCAAGTAATTCACTGTAATACATTATTAGAAAGTAAGTATGTAAACTATAAAGATATACTTCACAAACAAAACTGAAGTTTTTTGAAACATTAAAACTCACTATGGGAGCTTTGATAAAGTGTGTTACTGGGTTTATTGTCACAAATTCTTTAGAAAGAAATTTAGCATAGAGATCAAGAGTCATTAAAATGACTATTCCATTTGCCCCAGAAATCCCATTTGTGGGACTCTTTTATCCAGAAATACCTCAAGATCTGGAAGAAGGATTTCAATATCATGTGAGAGTGACAGAAATTTGGAGCTACCTAATATTACGACAAGAGGGAAATTGTAAATAAGTTATGGCCAATGCACTTTGTAGGCCCTTCTGTGCTACAAAGATGGGTCAATGATTCCATGGTGCAAAATATTATATGTGGTAAAATATTAATGGAAATCTAGGCATAAAACAGTGTATGCACTATCTATACAGCTAAGCATGCAGGTTGGAACAAACCTGAAAATTGCCATGTGAAAATACCAAGAATGCTTGATTAAGGTGGAAACATGATGCATTATGGTTTTCTCCATTTTCTTCTCAGAGTTTTTCTTTAATTTAAATATAAAAATAAATTTAGAAGAAAAAAACTCCTATTGTATTTTCACCTATTACTGTTAGCCAAAGTATTTCTAGTTTGCAAACACTGCCTAATAGACTTTGACCTTCTTTGCAAGTGAAGGAATTTTTAAACTCACCTATTTCTTCATTAGTTGATAAATATTAATACAAGTTAATGTTAATACAAGTATATTGAATTGAATTAAATTCCCAAATATTTTAATTACAGGCAATCTAACAAATATGTTAATATATTATATGCATTAATCAAGAGATAGTTTATAGACACATAGTCTTAAACGGTTATGTTTATAGCCAGTGTTTGAAAACTTTCAGAAGTAGTTATGTCTTTATGAAACCTTAACACGGAATATAACAAGTTCAGCTATTTTTTCCGCATTCTTTGTCTAAGAACCTCTAAGAATTTTCAATACTAGCAAAAAGTAGTATTTGATAATAAATGATTCCATATATTTGGAAAAGGAAGCTATTAAAAATAAAATTCTAGCTTTCTTTTAGTTAAGTGATACATCAGGAAAAAGACAAATATATTTAAGGTTTAAAATACCATGAAATAATATATTTACAGTATTATTTTCAACACACCATTGTCTAATAAAATAATTGTATAAGAGATTTTAGCTATTCTTGCACATAGCTTTAGGTTTTTAAAACAAACCCTTTTTAGATTTAAGAAAGAACATTGAAGGGATGTCTCTAAGAACTTTTTAGCAGAATAATTCACATCAGTGATTTCTGTCACATCCATGCTCATAAAATTAAGAAACTCTCATCTATCAATTCTAAATATCATAAATGAGTCACAAAAATGCCATAGCTTATAAATTAATGTCATTGAATTTTATAGCAAAATAATTTATAAGCCACTCTATAAAAATCAGTGTAATATGCTACACTTATTCCAGGGCATATTTAAAGAGCAATGTAATGAAGTAATATTAAAGCAAATAAAAAATTAAAAAGCCAACATAAGACCATTTGGACTTTATATAGAATTATGTGTGTATTCATTTCTTTTCACATAATTCACACTATAGTGGCATAGACATTTTCTAGAAGATACCTAGTCCAAAAATAATATATTGCTGTTAATTTCTCGGACTAAATGAGATTTGTTACTAGATTAACAATAATGATCTAGTTTATATGATAGTAACACCAAACTTAGTTTTATATGATATATTTGAGCACAAGTGTACAAGTCTGCATTGGTATACATGATGCAGTTTTCTTAATTTTAAGTGATGAAGCAAAGCTAAGAGTATTCCACTCAAAAGAGTTTCTTTTCTTTAAATGAGTTAAGCATAAAGGAAATATTAATCGGACTTTATACCTGAAAAAACAGCACATTTGGGAACTTGACATACTTTTACAATTTTAATTATAGCATTTATAATTTGGAAGTATTATAACAATGACTTTAGGCAATGAGAGTTGAGCATAGGCATGGCGCCTTTTATAGGCAACTGTATTAATGAAAAGATTCGGTTATGACTCTTCAATTCTAAGAACAGAAAATATGAAAAATAATAGCAGTCTCCGTCTGGGAAAAAATTAATAGGAATGTGATCTAACTATTGCTGATGAGCCCAGGGTCTTGCTCAGTGACAGAAATGGACTAAAACTCGTTTTGTGACTCCCAGCTCATTTCTGCCTGTAACAAATGGAGGAGTCACTTAAAATAATTTGTGCATTGCAATCTTTCTAGCTCTGAAATCAAGTGATTTCAACTGACATGCTCCTCATCTTATCTTCCTTTCATTGTGTCTTGATATTTGTTTGTAAGTGTTCTTCCTGTTCACCGTTTCTCTCATGGAATGGTTGTTGATGTCTGTAGATGAAATTCGACATGATATTACTCTTAATAAAATTTTAAATGCTACTGTGATTAATTACAAACAGTAATACAACTACAACTTTCTTGTATGATTTAGACTCCTGCGTCCAAGTTTTCATCATTAATGGAATTTAAATATTTGCTTGTTTATGAAAAGAGAAAAGTGTCTCTGTTGTAGCTCTCCTAGTGTTTATTAGTGCTTTTTTGTAGGTGATTATTTACTTGATAGTTTCATGTTGGACCTGTGTGTGCTGGGCATGTGTCCATTTATTTCAGATCCTGACCATTTAATTTGAGAATACCTGCTCTTGTATGTTTCTGTTCTGTTGCATGGACCATTGATTTCTTTTTCCTGCAGATAAGGAAGCTTTCTGCAAAGAGAAACTTTTTATTTTTGAATCTTGCAAGAACTTGATACAGGTTGCAACTTCAGTTCCATCCAGTATGTATTATTCATAGACTGATGACCTCTGATAGTCTCAGAGGTTCACTGCAGGCCTCTGATGGAAGAATATTCCTTCATTTTTTCCTAATGATGGGCCTTTTCTTGATCTTACACGAAGGAATGGAAAGCAGATATGTCTATTCCAAAGAAGGGGGCTAATTTCCATCTGCAGAAAATAAATGCTTTTATTTTTCCTCAATAAAACATTTATTTCTAGCACTAAGAAAAACTCTTTTGCTTTATTTTGTGTCTAGTATATGAAAATACCAGAAAATTTCAAATAAATTATTGATAGAATTTTAAATTATTAAATGTGTTACGCAGGCATTAGGAGAAATGTTTAAATCTCTCTCTCCTCCTTCCTTTTCTCTTTCCTTGGATTTGTGCTCTTGGAAGCAGAGTTTTGTCCCAAGAAGAGAAATAGAAAGTGAAAACAGAAGTTAATTATGTTTGCAAACAGCTTTTTCCGAAGTTTGATGACCTTTCAGAAATAAGAAATCTACAATATATTTGCGGAATTTATCTGTTATGAAGTTGCTATTTCTCATCAACATAAGAAATCCAAAATTACATTCAGTTTAATTAGAATAGTTTATTAACTCCTATTCAAACAAGTGGTTTTAAAACAACCACACCGTATTTACTACTCTGCAGATGAATTATATTTTTTAAAATATAGTGCAAAATACCAAAATTTTTGAATCTGCATGATATAAAACATCTGAATAATCTTAAGTATTCCAATGATTTCCTGAAATTTTCTCTTTTCATATGACTATTTGACACATGGAGCCACAGTTTTACATGCAGCTTTTCAGGATATAATAACTTTCCTCTGCTGCTTTTAGATGCTATTTTGATTAGTTCAGTTTTGAATTTTAGCTAAAATTTAGACTAACTCATAAATATATTTTAGCAGCCTGATAAGTTTTCATTTTCATGTGACTTTGATTAAGTTATGCAATATCAGATGTGCAAATGAGGCAGGAAACTCTGAAAAACTGGGAAAGTAAAAAATAGCAGATATTTAGAGAATGATGACTACTATGTAAATAACAATAAGAATTCTTCTTCTGTTTGTTCTCCTTCTTTTTCTTTCTCTTCTTCTTTCTTTTCTTCTTCCTCTTTCTCCTCCTCCTCGTCTGCTTTCTCTTTTTCCAAAAATTATTTTGAAATTATTATTATTATTTTTTAGCACAACAAGAGTATTAATTGTTGGCTACAAAATCATTGAAATGTAATTGATTTTATTTTTAATTTGATCTCTCCTTAGTTGCTATTATTATAGGTCAGTTTATTTTTAACAAATCTTTTAACTAATGATACTTAGGTATATGAACAAATGACTTGACCTTTCCACTAGAATGAAGTTTGGATGTTAGGGATATTTTATATTTTGAAATTATTTTTCTTATAAAATGACTATGAATTTTAACACTCAGCAATAATTCATGTGTTATTAAATAACACTTGTGTTCACATTTGTATTTTAGCATTTTTGTATCTTTCAGGTATGACAGTCCAAACAGATACCAATGAAAGGGTGATTCAGGCGGTGTCTGCCTCCACAGTGTTCATTTCTGAGCAGTTCATCTGTTTATCAGTCAATTGAAAATATGAACTAATTTTAAACTATTCTCGAAGGTTTGGTTGACCTAGGGTACAACTAAAGTTCACTCTATCAGGTCTTAATAAAGTACGCCAAACCACTGTTATGTAACATTTTCATAGGCAATATGTATCTATTTCAGAATAATTCTGGTACCAACATTTTCTTAATTGGTTCCTTCCATTTAACAGAGATATATACATGTACTCATAAGGAAGCATTTTTCTGAAGCTTCTTAAGGTAAAGAGCCTCTAGAAAGTCAGAATAAAAAAATGAATTGAAGCAATTTACTGTTTAACTATCTGAATCAGAAAATGCAGGCAGCTGACACCATGGTGGTAGGAAGTATGTACTCCTGTCTACACGTTCTGTAAAGTCATTCATAATTCATAAACTGATTCTCACTGTTGATGCAATTAATGGAATAAGAGTTCAGAATTACACTAAATTTCTTTAAAATTAATTTTACACATCTAATTTGCTGTTATTTTTTTTCTGCATTTCAGTATTTGATGCTCTTTCACAGAATGATTTTGTTTATTCTATTTTTGTTTTGCTTTTTGCTTAGTCTCCATAGTAAGTGTTGAACGAATAACGGAAGTGTCAAGAATAGGTGGAGAACACATAAATCACAAATATACTAATTATGACATATTCTTTAAAAACTGAGATTGCCTGTATTTCTTTAAAATATTCAGGTATGGCCAATGCATTAATATCGTCTGAAAGCATGTGTGTCATGTAATCAATCTTCAAATATGACAAAATAGATGCATATTTAAAAATTACTGTCAGATTCTTTGATAGAAATATCTTCCCTAAACCTTTTCCACGGAATATTGATTTGATAAAAAACCAAAAACAGTATACTTTTTATGCCACCAAGAACTTGCTAGTGCTCATTAGAAAAATCAGCTGAGAGCGTACAATTTGAATTCAGCCTAACTTCTCATATGACTCTAACATGTCCTTTTTGTTCTCTATGTGTGGGAGTGATGAAAGTCTGGGTGATGTGCCATCATGCATCTGTGTCAGGAGCAATCTGCCAGTTTTGACGTTAATAGACAAGTCGGTTATGGAATGACAGCTGAGTGGCATACAGTGATGGTTGATGCCTCACCAAATTGACTGCCTGTTAACCTAGTTTGGCTTTTTTCCCTGTAGTGAATTTTCTGGCTATTTCATGAGGCTTATATTTCCTAGTCTAATCTTTACTTTGCTTTTAGCACACTAAAAGCCCTTTTAGGGGATAACTTTCAATAAACTTCTCTGCCAGAGTAGATTTGTTTAAAATACATAAATTTCATTTCTTCTTGAGAATAGTCTAATTATGCCTTTTTCTGTCTTGGAGTGCTATGAAGTGTTCAGATTCATTAATGCTAAGCGTAACTGCAGAGTTAATGGGGAAAAAAATCAACTACAGTAATTATACTGAGTGATTTTTTAAAGTGATTACATACAAATCTTGGAACCTTGTTTAGCCTCTGTCTGTATACCATGGTTAATATATTGAAGAATATCCCTCTACTTAAATGCTATTTCTTGTCTCTATTCAAACTATGCACAATTTTAAATTTATTTTTAAATATTGGCAATAAATGTTCAGGGTTAATTTGAAAAAAGATCTATTGATTCCCTGTTTCTCCTACCCAAAACTTCAACTCCGGCATAGGAATAAAAGAGGATTACAAATTGTTATCGTAGCATTAATGGTCTTGGAAACTTGATTCATGGTACAAGCCTTCAAGCTAAACAAGGAAAGGGTAAAACTAAGAGATAATAAATTTTTGTTTGTTTTATATTTGGAACAGAAGAAACCATGACTTAGTTTACCCTTTGGCAATGTTAACCACAGCTAAATGACTCTCTTTGATATCCTTTGTTTTTAAAGGTACTTAGTAAACTATGGAATTTATCTCTTTGCTAGACAAAGACGAATGCTCTAAGGATAATGGTGGATGTCAGCACGAATGTGTCAACACGATGGGAAGTTACATGTGTCAATGCCGTAGTGGATTTGTGCTGCATGAAAATAAACATGATTGCAAGGAAGGTATGGAAAGGAATACACTTTTCTTGACAACATGTAGAATTTCATGTGGTTTTATTAAAGCACTGCTCCAAGTAGAGTTAATCATTTCAATGAGTGATATCACGGTGGGCTATCTAAATGTCAAAAAACAAAATTCTGTATAATGTTCAAAGATCCAAAGCAAATGACTGGATCTGGACTTCTCACATAGGTGGCATTAGAGTAGCTTTGAATAACAGACATAGTAGCTGCTAGGATACCATCTGGTAGCCAGAAAAGCACCACATTCTCCCCAGGTCTTTGCGGAATGGACCTTATCACACAATGCATGTGTAAACTTAACTTCTGCTAAGTGTTTTGCTTTTGGTGTAATATTCCTCCCAAAATTATCTTGTACACTTTGTGTATGTGCTACGTAAGTGATGCCCCTTTAAATACCAGGAGTATCAAACTCAAATGCCTACCAAGGGGAAGACATTTGAAAATGGTAGATACTGTGTCATTTAAAGTTTTAAGTCATGGTTTTGGTCCAGAGAAGCTTCATAGTAGCATAATAATACCCTATCAGACTTTGTCCCTGAGGCCTTACAAAACTCAAAATTTTTATAAACCAATAATATTAATCCCCTTAGCCACTATGAGCTAGATGGGAACAATAAATATTCAGCTCTTATTTCTTCCTTTGAGAGTCTGTTCCCGAATTTTCTACTTAAACTGGATTTATGCTTGTTTTGAGAAGAGAATTACTAAGGCAAATTTTATAAATGTAGTCATCCTATGTACATTGGAAGGTACCTGACTCTAACCACAGTTAGATAACATTTTTCTTTGTGTGTGAAAACACTGGAATCATAGAGAATATCCTCAGTTGACTCTTGTTCCATTCAGCTCCTTTCAAATATGGTCATGTCAGTGATCTTTTTTTTTTCATTGAGTTAATGACACTGTGCAGAATCATATACAAAGAAATTTTTCTTTCTCTACTTTCATGTAAAAGCATAATATCTGAAACTTGGTAAGATATGACATGCTATTAAATCAGCAGGTTAAGAAATAGGCCCAGGTTTTTGTGGGTTTTTTTTTTTTCACTTTGAAACAGGGTCTCCCTCTGTCACCTAGGCTGGAGTGCAGTGGGGTGATCTCAGCTCATTGCAGTCTCGACCACCCAGGCTTAAGCAATTCTCCCACCTTGGCCTCCCGAGTAGCTGGGACTACAGGTGCACACCACCATGCCCAGCTAATTTTTTGTATTTTTTATACAGGTGGATTTTCTCCATGTTGCCCAGGCTGGTCTCTAACTCCTGAGCTCAAGCAATCAGCCACCTCAGCCTCCCAAAGTGCTGGGATTGCAGGCATAAGCCACTGCAGTTGGCCCAGGTTTTTGTTTTTTGTTTTGTAGACATTGAAGGTAATTCAGAGAAAAAAAAAGAAGATAGCTTTTATAGATTTTACATGTATCTTGTGGATCGTGGGTAGCAAATATGTCTCTGTTCATTACATAAATGATATAGGAAACTTTGTTATAGATAAAACAGCATCCAGACACACCGTAATAAACTTGTCTTATTGCCAGAAAAGTGGTCGGATCATCTTTTACCTTCACTATAGTACATGCTCCTTGTACGGTTTAGCAACCAGCCTCTCAACCCAGTCTCAGTGTAATTGCCACATCCTGCCCTTTTTACATTTCACGTGGCGAGGTAGAGACAGGAACAATGGAATTTAGAAAACCGTTGTCATGACTTGATCCAAACTTTTAAGGGTGTTGTCTTGCTACCATAATCGTAGATTATATTAGACAGGAACTGAATTTTACCTTCCACTTTATTGTGATCTTCTGTTGCAAATACAAGTCTCCCTGTAGAAACACGGCACAATTAAGATGAAAGTCTGGTATGAATGAATGCAGCTGAGCAGGCAGCAGCAACTACAGCAAGCACATTAACTAATGAGCATGTTACCATAACAGGTGTCTTGTCCATTGAATAAAGTATTTAACCAAATATATTGCTCAGGAAATTTTAGAAATTTGTATTTTAGAATGGGATACACAATACATAACACATAATCCCAGTCTAAACAAGAATGTATGATATAGAGCTTCATAAATTATACAGAAAGAACACAGCTGGAGGATATTAAATATTTTTTAAATTTGACATTAACCGTGTGGAATGCTCTCACCTAAAATGAGGTTATTTTAGTTGTTTAAAAAAACCTCTTAAATAATTATACTGATTGAATGAGGTATCCTTTGAAGTTAGTTCAGAAGCACCTCTAGGGCAGGGCTAGTAGCTGTTCACTTATTTTTCCCCTTAGTGCTTCTGTTTGCTTTGATGAAATTAGGGCTAATTTATTTTAGAAGCTAAAATTGTGGTGTAGGTATTCAAGTGTATATTTGACTAAGGGAGAGAGAAAATGTAAATACATGATTCATAAGGTGCCTTAATGATGTTAATTAGCTGTAAATGATGTTTCTTTTAATAGGAAAAATAAATGAAAATGGCATAGTCCAATGATGTTTGTTTGTGACATTGGATTAAATATTTTGCACAGGCCCAGTGTTGATATTCTCTACTGTCAATATATGTTGTACTGTTAAATTCTGAGCTACAGGCCCATCAATTTAAAGTGAAAGTTCATTTTCTTCTAGGTATTTATCTGATTTATGGTAAATACTTAGTTTCATATGAGGCAGACAACAAACATTGCCTGATTATGCTCAGCAATATAGTTTCCAGAGTAGATGAATATGATAATTGACACTGGAGTGAAAATTAGCTGGTATTCAGGAAAATCTTCCAACAGGGCAGTGGGCAAATAGGCTACTTTCTGCTTCAAATCCGGGCTGCATTTCCACACTGTCACACTGTCTGATATTATGGTTATTGGTGCAGCTGAGTGTGAACAGAAGATCCACAGTCCAACTGGCCTCATCACCAGTCCCAACTGGCCAGACAAGTACCCAAGCAGAAAAGAATGCACGTGGGAAATCAGCGCCACTCCCGGCCACCGAATCAAATTAGTAAGTGAGCACATCCTTTTTCTTTCCATTAAGCTGACTGCCCTTGTCTTTCACTGCAAGCACATGGAAATAGAATGAAGGCTTATCTAATTGAATTGAATCATTAGGCAGCTGGAAAAGATTTTTTGTCTCGTGCTTTCCTACTTGCACTAAAACCCTTGACTTCCTAGATCAAGGTGAGTGCCATACTGTCATCCTCTACAGTTTCTTATTCTGGATGTTTTAAAAGGCCTTACCAAAGTTGCTGCAAAACCGCGGTCTTTACTTCCTAATATATTACTGGTAATTATATTTCCAACTTGGGAAAATAAATGAAGGAATGAAAAAATGCAAAATTTGCAAGAAAGCAAAAGAATAATAATTCACTTAAACCCAGCATAGCATATTCTACTGGTTGCACCAATTCCATATACATATGTGTTTTTTATAATAATATCAATTTTATCTTGTGGTTTATAGAATGTTAGTTTTGCATAATATATTGCCCTCTGTACAAAGATACTGATATCCTTAGGTTTCACTCACATTTTATTCAGCATGAGTTATTCAAATATGAGTATAATGTTTGTCTTAACTCTCCTGCATTCTTTGAATTTTGCATTCTGGCCTGCTCATAAATAATATCCTGATAATAACTGTTAAATTTCATTATAGGCTACAGAGTGCTTGAAGAGTATAATTTAAAGATATAAAATTATACAAATGTAGAAATGTTAACAATTTCCTGCAAGATGTTGTTTTTACAAGCAGAAAGCAGTGCCAGCAAACAATGGTCAGGAAAGAGTCTAGCATGCAGTTTAATAACAAAAATTATCTGAGGAGTGAGGCTATCAGTCCAAAGTAGCTCACTGGATCAGTACAATCATAAGCTTAATTTTTAAATTTCTTGTTCTGACTCTTCCCTTCAGTGAATATTATTGGCCAATAAAAAGACCTTATTTATATACAGCTTTATAATAAAATCAGAGACAGTCACCAAGAAATTCATATTCCTAGTATGGAGATCCTTCCAATCTCCATAGATGTAAATGACTGCCCAGACAGAGACATCAATTCATTTCAGCCACACTGTTGAAGTATATCAAATGCTGAAATGACATCAAATATAGGAATTCAGTTGCTCTCCGGTCCTGTCCAAGGTCCTGATTGAGAGGATAATTCCCTGGACCTTATGGCAACTCCCTGAATCTTATGGTCTGAAATATAGAAGCTGCATTTTTTTCAGGAGAGCACTTTCCTAAAGGAGTTGGAAAAACTGATTTGACTGAAGACATTTATTTATTTCAATCTAAATTCTGTTGAGTATTATATTCTTTCTCTCTGAAGAACTTATTTTTATATATTGTATAAAGTATGTGACAGTTTTCTTTCTCCATCTTGAATGCTTGACTCCATTTTTTTCTGAAACATAGTTTTTCATCCTTCTTTTGTAAATCTTATTTTTATTTATGTGTAAGTCATGATTCTTTTTTCTATGGCTGCCATCAAAATGTTCTTTTTATTAGTAATTTGAATATAATATACGCAGGTGTATGTCTTTATGTGTGTGTGTTTCTGTTTAGAGATTTTTTGTATTTATCCTCCTCAGAATTCTCTGAATTTAGTGCATCTGTATTATGGGGTCTGTCATTAATTTTTGAAAATTCTCAATTGTTTTTTCTTCATATGATTATTCTGTGCCATTGTCTTTCCTCTGGGATTCAAATTACTTATGAGCTAGATTGTTTGCTGTTATCCCTCAACTCTTGGATATTCAGTTCATTTTTTGCCCTTCTTTTTGAGTTTAAGTTTCAGTAATTTCTATTGACGTATCTTCAAATTCAGTAATTATTTCTTCAGCTGCCTTGAATCTACTGATGAACTTGTTGAAAGCATTCTTTGTCTCTATTATCATGTTCTTTATTTCTAGAATTTGCATTTCACTTATTATAGTTTCCATATGTACTAGCCTGTTTGGGCTGCCGTAACGGATTACCACAGACTTATGGCTTAACAGAAATTTATTTTCTTATAGTTTGCAGGCTAGAAGTCCAAGATTAAGGTGCCATGAGGCTTAGTGTCTTGTGAGGCCTCTCTTCCTGGCTTCTATATGGCCTCCTCCTCACTATGTCCTCACATGACATTTTCTCTGTGCATACATAGAGAGAGACAGAGCTCCAGTGTCTCTTACTCCTTTTAAGAATACCAGCCCTGGCCGAGCGTAGTGGTTCATGCCTGTAATCCCAGTATTTTGGGAGGCTGAGGCAGGTGGATCATGAGGTCAAGAGATCAAGACCATCCTGGCCAACATGGTGAAACCCCTTCTCTACTAAAAATACAAAAAAAAAAAAAAAATAGCTGGGCATGGTGGCACATGCCTGTAGTCCCAGCTACTCAGGAGGCTGAGGCAGGAGAATTGCTTGAACCCGGGCGGCGGAGGTTGCAGTGAGCTGAGGTCGCGCCACTGCACTCCAGCCTGGCGCCTGGTGACAGAGTGAGACTCTGTCTCAATAAAAAAAAAAAAAAAAAAAAAAAAGAATAACAGCCGTGTAAGATTAGGGCTGCATTCTTATGGCTTTATTTAACCTTAACTAAATCCTTAAATATATCACATTGGGGGTTAGGGCTTCAACATTAATTTTTGAAAAACACAATTCAATCCATAACACCATTCTCTGTTGAAATCTCCCATCTGTTCTTGCATATTCTCTACATCTTCACTGGAATCTTTAACTTATCAATGCTAAATTCATACTTCCTTTAAATTCTATTTGATATAAACATTGAGACCACATGCTTGAGTCTGTTCTGTTGATTGTTTTGTCTCGTAACTGCATTGTTTTTATTTTTCTTGCCTTTTTGTGTCTCATGTAATTTTTTAAATTAAAAAAGACATTATGTGTAAAATAGTAGAGACTTTATGTCGGGAAATGGATGCATCTCTTGTGTTAGGCTATTAGCTTATGAGGAAGGGTGTTAAGTTGATCTAACCAGGAATTAAGCTGAGATTGGATTTTCTTGTTCTATTATCTTCAGTGCACCATTGGCTTTAAATTCTTTTTTCTTAGGATAGAGGCTGGGATTTAATAGGTGTTTCCTCAATGCTTCTATTTCATCTTGACTTCTCTGTTCATCTCCACCACAAATATCGTTCCTCTCCACACTTTTTTGTCTTCTTCCTCAGTGGTAGATGGCAGTTGCTTGTGCCTTGGTACTTGCTACTCTGGTGGTGAAGGCAAGGGGTTTTTTATTATTTCAGTACAGCCTCCATCTTAGGCAGGCCCTGCATGTTCAGGTCTTGGGGTTGAGCTTTCTCAGGGGTCCTATTTTTTCTCTTCATGGCAGTGAAACTCGGTCTATATATCTTATGAGTGTTCCACAGGAGAGAGTTTCTTTTCAGTCTCTTAGTGGTAGGAGATCTCTAATATTACTGGTATAAGATCTTGCATCCAGGACTTCCCCTAGGGGTAGTAGGTTTTGTTTTTTATTTTGTTTTGTCTGTTTTGTTGTGACCTTTCCTCTGCCTCCAGTAGGTCTATAACTTTGTTGTAGAGGTGGCAGGATATTCTACTTCTTCCTCAGAGGTTTAAGGCTTTGTTTTCTGAAGAGGATTAGAGTAAGCCTTCAGACTTTTCTCACAACAGTGACCACTTCCCTCTTGCAAGCCTGAAACACCAAGGAAGGCACTCATGCACCTCCTGCTTTCTCCACAAATTTTCTCATGAGCAGGAGATGGGGTCCATGGAAAAGGATCTGTGAGTGTGCGCAAGCTCCCTTCGTATCTGCAGTCTCCATGAGTTCTATCCTTTCTCCCTCATCCACACGTGACCTTTACGAATCCATCACCAATTTTATCAGAATGCTTTCTTTTCGCTGGGCTGTATGATACCAACATCTCTTGCTGTTGTAGTCTGCCAGTAGCCCATCTTTTCTTGGAAAGATTTGATGTTCAGTAGATTTCAGACTACTTGGTTCATTTGTGATTTCCATACTTCGGTGTGTTCAGCCAACGTTGTGATTTTTTTTTACACTTTACATCATGGCTTTTTCTTTCTTTCTTTTTTAAATATATATACTTTTTATTGCATTTTAGGTTTGGGGGTACATGTGAAGAATATGCAAGACTGTTACATAAGTACACACATGGCAGTGTGATTTGCTGCCTTCCTCCCCATCACCTATATCTGGTATTTCTCCCCATGCTATCTCTCCCCAACTCTCCACCCACCGCTGTCCCTCACCTTTTTCCCCCCGAGAGACGCCAGTGTGAGATGCTCCCCTCCCTGTGTCCATGTGTTCTCATTGTTCAACACCCGCCTATGAGTGAGAATATGTGGTGTTTGGTTTTCTGTTCCTGTGTCAGTCTGCTGAGAATGATGGTTTCCAGGTTCATCCATGTCCCTACAAAGGATGCAAACTCATCGTTTTTGATGGCTGCATAATATTCCATGGTGTATATGTGCCGCATTTTCCCTGTCCAGCCTATCATTGATGGGCATTTGGGTTGGTTCCAGGTCTTTGCTACTGTGAACTCATCGTTTTTGATGGCTGCATAACGTTCCATGGTGTATATGTGCCACATTTTCCCTGTCCAGCCTATCATCGATGGGCATTTGGGTTGGTTCCATGTCTTTGCTATTGTAAACTGTGCTGCAATGAACATTCGTGTGCATGTGTCCTTATAGTAGAATGATTTATAATCCTTTGGGTATATACCCAGTAATGGGATTGCTGGGTCAAACAGAATTTCTATTTCTAGGTCCTTGAGGAATCGGCACACTGTCTTCCACAATGGTTGAACTAATTTACATTCCCACCAACAGTGTAAGAGTGTTCCTATTTCTCCACATCCTCTCCAGCATCTGTTGTCTCCAGATTTCTTAATGATCACCATTCTAACTGGCGTGAGGTGGTATCTCAATGTAGTTTTGATTTGCATTTCTCTAATGACCAGTGATGATGAGCATTTTTTCATATGTTTGTTGGCTTCATGTATGTCTTCTTTTGTAAAGTGTCTGTTCATATCCTTCGCCCACTTTTGAATGGGCTTGTTTGTTTTTTTCTTGTAAATCTGTTTCA
>PVKV010031013.1:0-21549 GCA_004027835.1 Alouatta palliata
ACCCATCCATCCATCCATCCATCTTCTATTATTTGTCCATCTCTGTCTATATCCATCCAACCCATCCACTTCTCCATCTGTCTCTATCTAGCTGTCATTCTTCCTCTGGAGAAGGCCTGGCTAGTGCCTTGGGGTTATGCTGTCTTCTGAAATACTCTTAGATACCACTCTGAGAAGCGTGGGGAATATGGGGTACCCCAGTGGGCCGCTGCAGTGCTGGGGGACCTCTCACACTGCACTGCAATGAGAGTGTCCGGGAAAGGATGTGACCTTCTGCAGCTGGTCATGCGATGTGACCACAAGCCCTTTCCATGGAGGTCTGTGTGGGACCAGGAACCTTGTGGAGCACCTGCAGCCCTTAGTCACGCCCATGCTCCTGACTGGGCCTCTCCCCCTAATGCGTCTCAGCCTCCGCATCCCTGAGCTGAGGAGCTTGGATGGATGCTCCAGATGCCCCTTGGGCCCCTTCAGCCACTGTCCAGGGCATCAGCACTGTGGGTCTCCAGCCACAACGCCAAGCCTGACTCAAGCCAAGAGCTGCCGGGCACCACGTGCCCCGGTCACACATGGGAGCCGCTCACAGGCTTTCGGCAGCCTCTGGTGTCTGGCCCTGCCCGGGGACATTTCATTCGCTGCCACACCTGGCTCATGGCACAACCCACAACACAGACCTCAGGCCGAAAGGGCGAGGCTGTTTGCTTCCCCTTGAGCCGTGGTGGTTCATGCGTGTGAGATGGAGCCCTGCCCTCCTTCATCTTCGCCGTCACGGTCCTTTGGAGCTTCCCGTGCAGGACGCTGAGCGCAGCCTTTGCCTGCGTGAGCCTTCAGTGGCATCACCACTGCAGAATGGCGCCTGCAGCACGGCCTGGCTTTCTGCATAGGGTTGCTGCTTTGTGCCATGTTCATGGAATGACGGAGGGTGGGGGTGGCGTCTGGTCTGCTAGGTTGGGCTTCCCAGTTGTCCACAGGAAGCTGGGGTCCAGGCTGTCCTTGCAAAGGGACCCAGCCTCTTCTGTTGACGGCAGGAGACTCACTCAGGTTACCCAGAAGCCTCTGGGTGCTGGCTTGTCTTCTGCCTTGGTGAATGGATCCTGCCTCCCAGGTTTTGCCCTTGGACTTTGTACTTGGTAGTCTTGGGGGCAGTCCATTCACTTAAACAGCACATGCGTCGTAAGTCCTTGCTAAGTGCTGGGTGCTCTGCTAGGCTCTGGGGACTCAGGTGGTCAAACCAGACATCCCTCTGGCATTCAGAGAGGGACACCACCCAGTGAGCTGCACTCAGGAGTGGTGGCTGTGATGAAGAAGGACAAGGGTGAGTCAGGAAAGGTCACAGGCCCCAGAGTCTGACCCAGAAGGTCCAGGGAGGCCTCCTGGAGCAGTGACATTTTTGCTGAGGCCTGCAGGAGGCACAGAAGTGGATCGTGTGGTGTGTAGCGCAGACAGAGCCGTGGGGTCAGGAGGTACAGAGCCAGAGGCTGGCACAGGGCCGAGCCCCGCAAGGGAGACATGGGAGTGGGCTGTGGGCTGCAGAGCCTGGCCGGGCAGCCAGCTGCTTTGGGAGAAGCTCTTTAGCCCAAGGCACTGGGACCCACTGAAGGTTTTAGCCAGGGGGAATGGCACTGGAGGTTGTTTGCAGCAGCTCTGGGCCCCACGTGGGGCAGGAATTGTCAGGGGGCCCTTCCAAGCATGTGAAGAGAAAAGCCAGCAAGAGGTCTGTGCTCATCCAGAAAGGTCTTTGATTTATTTTATTTTATTTTATTTTATTTTATTTTATTTTATTTTTTGAGACAGAGTGTCTCTTGCTCTGTCACCCAGGCTGGAGTGCAGTGGTGTGATCTCGGCTCACTGCAACCCCCACCTCCCAGGTTCAAGTGATCCTCCTGCCACAGCCTCCTAAGTAGCTGAGATTATACGGGTGTGCACCATGTCTGGCTAATTTTGTATTTTTAGTAGAGAAGAGGTTTCACCATGGCCAGTTTTGAACTGCTGACCTCAAGTGATCTTCGTGCCTCGGCTTCCAAAGTGCTGGGATTAAAAACATGAGCCACTGTGCCCGACCCAGAGAGGTCTTTTAAAATATCTTGGATATTCTGGCCAGACGGATGCTTTTAGGTGCTAGGATGCCAGGCCTGAGTGCATGCATGCATACATGGTGTGCGTGTGCGTGCATATGTGTGAGCATGTCTGTGTGTGCAGTGCATTGTGTGCATGTATGTGTGTGCATGTGTGTCCATGCATGTGTTTATGTGTGTCTGTGTTCATGTGTGCTTGTGTTTGTGTGTGTGCATGTATTGTGTGTTTGTGTGTGTACATGCATGTGTGCAAGTGTGTGCATGTGTGCATGTATATATTCATGTGTGTGCACGTGCATTGCACATATGTGCATGTGTTCATGTGTGCATGCTTTTGTGTTCATGTGTTCATGTATGTGTTCATATGTGTGCATGTTTTCATGTGTGTGTGCATGTGGGAATTTTGTGTTCATGTGTGTACACACATGTGTGTGTGCACGGGTGCGTACGTGTTTGTGTTCACGTGTGCTCATGTGCATTGGTTCGTGCATGTGTTCATGTATGTGCATGTGTGTTCTTGTGTGTGCCCGTGTTCACGTGTTAGTGTGCATGTGTCCATGTGTGCGTGCGTGCATGTGCATGCTTGTGTGTGTGCATGTGTGTTCATGTATGTGTATGTGTGTGCATGTGTTCACGTGTGTGCGTGTGTTCATGTGTGTGCATGCATGTTTGCGTGTGTTCATGTGCATGTGTTTGTGCATGCATTGTGTGCATGCAGGTGTTCATGTGTATGTGTGTGTTCATGTGTGCACATGTGTGTTCGTGTGTGTTTGCGTGTGTTCGTGTGTGTGTGCATGTGTGTGTGTCCGACTTCCATCTAAGGGCTGCCTGCCCTCTGTGCCTGGTCCTACCTCCCGTGGAGCTAGTGTTGGTTCTGTGGACCTTGACTATGGGCGAAACACGGAAATGCCAAGGACATAAGCGCTATGTCAACCCGGCTGAAGCCAAAGGAAGAGGAATGGATGTGAGCAAAGTGCTGGTTTGCTCCTCGGGCCAAGGAGGGATCCCGGAGCCCCTTCCCGGGAGGAGGGAAGACCAGCCCTTCAGATGCACTGCCCGCCGGTGGTACCCACACCTCCAAGCTGTGTTTGGCTTCCTGGCACAACTGTTGCTGGGAGTGTCCCTGCCTTCCCAAGGGCAAGAAGACAGGGTCCCCCAAGCAATTTGCCAAGGAGAAGGTTAGGGAGACTTGGGGGGGATATGGGGACATTCTGTTCCACAGCTCCAGTCACAGAGACTCAAAATGCTTTGGCTTGAGTTAGTTTATAAAGAAAACAGGTGAGCAAGATGCCTGCTGGGAGCCCCAGATGGCATATGTGGCCCAGTCGATGTTTTGCTCCCTGCCTCGGGCACAGTCAGCTCGGGCTACAGTCATTTGTGCTACAGGATTAAACCTGTGGTCTGGGTCACAGTGGGACTATTTTTGGGTGGAGGGTTTTCATTCTAGGGGAGGATCGGGATGAGAAAACCTGGCACCCTGGGCCGTCCGCATCTAAATGCTGGGAGTGGCCAGGTTGGCCGTGGGCATCCTCGCCTGTAAAATGCCTATCACTGGAAGAAAGCAGATGTTTCATTAATTTTCATATGCAAATATTTAGTTGAAGCCAAAGCATATCACCATAGTAATTGAAGAACTGGCATCGGAGCACATTGTTAAAAAGCTACGTAATTAACTCATCATCATAAATGGTTTTATTAAATGCGTTTCAAAATGGTAGACTCTAGGAAGCAGTTTTGATTCTGGCAGCAAATGAATGAAAGATGATGAAAGAAAGCTTATCAGGTGGCCTCCAGCTACACAGATCTACCGTGGGCCTAGAGGTAACCGGAGCATGAGAAACCAGAGTCAAGTTCAGGAAGCTGAGTTGGGACGCGCTAGGGCCGTAGGGCCCATGCACGGTCAGCCCATGGCTTCCATGCGCTGTAGGCTGACTGCATTTTCCAGCTCTGACATCCTCGCACTGCATTTGTTTTCTGTGGTTTGGAAAATGCAAAACAACAATAGAAAAAAGAGTATAAATTCTATTAGAGGAGACGCCGATGACTCTTGGATATATGACTTATGTATTAAAGTGCAAGTTTGCGTGTCTGCAGAGCCTGTTGGAAATTTAATGGCTAATATTCTTAACTGTAGCAAAAGTAAATTATGTATGAAAGGGGTTGACTTTCTTTTCTTTTCTTGCACTAATGATTTCCTTCCCTGCTGAGAGAGAGAGAAAGAGAGAGAGAGAGATGAGGAGGAGGGGAAGGAGGGAGGAAGGAGGAGGAGGGATGTGTCAGGGTGCTTTGAGGACAGAAAGCAGATAATAGTGTAAACATCCATCAGACTGCAGGAGGAAAACTGGATTTCAGCAGGACTTGTGCAGGAGCGCAAAGCTCTGTGTGTCGGGGTGTGGTGAGCTTCTCGCCCTGATAAATCTCCTACTAAAACACGGATAAGGTGGGTGGCGGGGAGGCCACGTTTCTCCTAGCCTGCTCTGAATTCACAGTCTCTCAATAACCCGGGACACAGCCGCCACCTACGCAGGGCCAGGCATTTAGAGAGTGACTGACCAGCCCCTTCTCTGATTCTAGGGGACCCCTGGAAAGCCGGGACCACGGGGGCAGCGAGGCCCAACGGTAACTGTCCTTTTAAAAGGCTTGTGGGCATGTCTGGGAAATGGGAGTGTGGTTTAGGGAGCATGTGTCGGGGGCTGGGGAAGGCGGTGTCTGTGAGGCGGCACTGGAGCTGACGTTCCTTCTCTCCCATCTGTCCAGGGTCCGAGGGGTGAAAGAGGCCCCCGGGGCATCACTGGGAAGCCTGGCCCCAAGGTATGTCTTTGGCCTCCTGGGTGGTGGGCAGCATGAACCCAAGTTGCAAGGCTACAGAGACATGGAGCACCTGAAGGTGTCTGTGACGTTTTTTTTTTTAAAGCAGGATGTTTTCTTAGGTGTATTTAAGAAGGAGCTTATCCCCTCCAGCAGCCTCTGGACACCTTAGATCAGATTTAATTAAGTGGCTGACAACGATGCTTATGGGATGAGGCCCCAGCAGAGCAGAGGCAGAGCCTTACCCCACACACCTGGGACCCCAGAGATGCAGCAGGGGGCTGGGCCTACCACAGACCCACCGCCCTGGTCGGGAGGCCTTATTTCCTTTCTTGAAAGGGGTTTGAGAGCTCAGAGGCCTCTACCAGAACCTATTGAAAGTGCTTTCTGGCAGGGGAAAGCCTGGGCCAGTCTCCTGCACATTCTTCCCACTGAGGGGCATTGAAGCCACTCCTCAGGTAGAGAATCCGGACACAGACCCCACAGGTGGGCTGCTCCTTCTTGTCCAGGACGCCACTCCAGAGTGGGTCCCCACCGG
This sequence comes from Alouatta palliata, assembly GCA_004027835.1. Taxonomy (NCBI): domain Eukaryota; kingdom Metazoa; phylum Chordata; class Mammalia; order Primates; family Atelidae; genus Alouatta; species Alouatta palliata. The sequence goes on from PVKV010031013.1 coordinate 5,419, forward strand.
GATGGGTCTTCCAGTGACCGAGGAGCACAGCTGGCCCATCCCTCCGCTGACCGGAATGCCCCGGCCAGCTACCCTAAACTGTGGGACAAGCTCTGGGGCACGTCTCAGGTGCCCCGTGAGCTGACACAAGGCTCATCTGTGAGGTCTTGGAGCAGCAGCTGTCAGGTGGGGGCAGCCCGAGAGTGGGTCCCTGCTTCTGCCTCTGCATGACTCTCCGAGGTGCTCCAGGCTGCGCTCAGCGTTCGTCCCACCCAGAAGACTGTTCTGGAAACGTTCAGCCCTGTAGACGCTGGCTCACTGTCAGCTGCGTGCAGCGGCAGAGGACAGGCCGGCTTTGGGAGCCACAAATCGGCACCCACGCCTTCTGCCCCTTATTGAGGGTCAGGGCCCGCTTGAGGGGTACGCACAGGCAGTATTTGACTCGCATATTTCGATGATGTCATGGGTCAGCGTCTTCTCATCTGAATAGTAACAATCGTGAGCTTTTCCTTTTCTCTCTCTTCCTCTCAAGGGCAATTCCGGAGGCGACGGCCCAGCTGGCCCTCCTGGTGAACGGGTAAGCAGCTTGAGCCTTTGGGGATGTCTCCGAAGCCAGAGCATGCCTCAATGGCCCCCTCACTTTGTCCTGGAGTGGGCTGGGGCCTCGGAGGCACGCCTCGGACCCCGCTGAAGGGTAGGGTTTTCCTAAGATCCCAAGGGTGGAGCACGCCCAGGGAGCGAACTCTTCTGTAGGTCAGGGACCTCCACCCCTGCCCTGGTCTTGCGGTATAGGAGTGGCCGAGGTGACAGGAAATGGGTCCTGCGCCCCGTCCTGCCCCCAAGAGTCCCTTGTTACTGCTGTTGGGTGAGGGAGGGGCTGGAATAATGGAGGAAAGGCCGTTGGGTGGGAAGAAATGACACCTGCTTCTGGAGAGCCAGCGGCACCGAGACCCAGCAGTGGGAGCTGCTCCGAAGAGACACTTGTCCTCAAACTGGCCTTTGTTCCCAGGGACCCAATGGACCCCAAGGACCGACGGGGTTTCCCGGACCCAAGGGCCCCCCTGTAAGTAATGGCTTCAACGCTGGGCCAATGCTGCCTGTCCCCGACAGACCGCCTGCGTTTTTCTAAGGGCTGGTCGGAGCTCCTCACGGTGGCTGGTGGGTGGAAGGAGGCCCGAGGTGAAACTCTGGCTATTTAGATGAGGGGGCGGACCCCCAGCCAAGGCTGCCACGGGGCAGTCTGTGACTGTGTCCCGGTGCCCACCCAGCGGCACTGGGGAGAGCTGCATGCTGGGGCCCTCTCTCCTTTAGACCCACGTGGTTTTCTCGTTGAGTTCCATGTCAATGTCCTGGGGCCACCATCACAAATTACCAGGAGCTGGGTGTGGCTGGGGACTGCATGCGGGTCTTCTCTCACAGCCCTGGAGGCCGGAAGCCAGGGAGCCACGTGTGGTCAGTCAGGCACTCCGCTGGGCACATGGGCTTTTCAGTCACGGCCCCCCTTTGACCTTGCCCTTAACTTTAGAAATGCACAGTACAGCTCCTTTGTCTGGACGATGAAGGACTCCAGCATTTTCAGTGGGGTGAAAAAGCTTTTGTGAGAAATGGGATCCTTTTCCTGGCCCCATCAGGTTACACGGGGAAAGACCCCATTTCCAAGTGAGGTTACAAGTGAGACCCCATTTCCAAGTGAGGCATAGGTTCTGGGGGTCAGAGCTTCCACATGTCCTTTTGGGGGACACAGTTCGCCTTATGGCAGGTGCAGTGCATGTCCTCCAGTCTCGACAACCGTCTAGGCGTGGGATTATGACCCAGCAGGCATGGCGGGGCTGGGAGGAGGGGCTGGACTGTGCAACCCGACAGACTCGGGTCCTGGCACTGCCTGTGCCACCTGCTGGCTGGACCTCGGGACACCGACTGGCCTCTTCTGCCTCAGTTTCTCCCTTGGGCGATGAGGGCAACAACAGTACATCCCTTGGGGCAGTTGTGAGGATTTTGTGGGATGACGGCCAGGCGCCTTAAATAAGGATGTCCTGAGTTTTGTCATCACTGTCCCCGTGCCTGCCGGGTGATTGCTCTTCAGAGGATGTGTGGGGGCAGGAGTCATGGAAATGAATTGGGGTCGCCCCATGTGGCGTCAGATCCCCAGGGTGGGTGTTTCTCAGACATGAATGAACCTTCTTTCCCCTGATTCTTTCTTCAGGGCCCTCCAGGCAAGGACGGACTCCCAGGACACCCTGGACAGAGAGGCGAGACTGTGAGTATCATGGGTGCCGGGGGACGTGGCTGGCTGGCTGTCTGACCACCCTGCATATGGGCACAGCCCTTGCTTCCCGGCGCCATCTAGGACCCTCCTGGCCTGGGAGAGACAAGTTGGCCTCAGAAAGGCCCCCAAGGGCCGGGCCGGCTTCTGCTGACTTGGGGCCAGGCTACGAGGCAGGGCCAGGGCAGGGCAGTCATGCAGGCCGGCAGCGCCCTGTGGCCTCTATGGGCAGAAGGCAGGGGCCGGCTTTGGGCTGGTTTTGGAAACTTTGGTTGAGAGGCCACATTTAAAGATACACACAGATCATCCTGGGCAGACCAAAGCCTCATGCATCCAACCTGATTTTCCCTCTAGAATAATGGCGAGTGCCACCCAGCTTGAGGGACACGTCTTTTAACTGGGCAAGTGCCGGGAAAGGGTCTATATGTTGGTCTGTGTCCTTTGGTTACTTGATGCTGCAGAACTTCAAGAGGGTGACTGTGGGCCACGCACCCACCCCACTGTGCTTACCCAGACCCTTCCAATCCAATCCAGGGGGTCTGGAGGATGCCTTTGATTGACATCTTTTGTAGGAAAGAAGACAAGCGCCGGGCCGGCGGAGGCAGCCTCCTCTTGGGCGCTCTTCTAGGCATGTGGTCTCTGCAGTCATGAGCTCCCCTTGCCCCTTGCCTTAACTTTAGAAATGCATATTACTGGTTGCTTCGGCTAGAACATAGACGACTCCAGCGTTTTCAGTAGGGAGAAAAAGCCCCTGTCAGAAATGGGATCCTTTTCCTGGCCCCATCAGCCCTTTGAAATTTGGCCCAGTCCCCTGAAGGTACGTTTCAGGAAAGGGTGCTGGCATGCCTGTAACCTGGCCCACACCTGCCAGCTTGGGGCTCCAGGCTTTGAATATCTGGGGACATGCAGTGTCGGGTGACTTACTCGTCACCGTTCTGTGCCCCTCTTCCGTGTGCCCACCTTCTCCGTTCAGCTTAAAGGATGAATTGCAGAGATGCCAACATTTCCCAGCGAGGAGAGTGGGGGTGCCGACGTCACTGCAGGGGTCTCTGCAGCCGGGTCTCTAGTGGTCCAGGTCTCTACGGGACTCTCCCAGCAAAAGCAGGTCCCCTTGTGGAATGTGGGATGGGTCTGTGAGTGCCCTGTTTAATATGTTCTCCACGCCTGCTTTTCAAAAGTCCTCTTAGTCTTTCTTTGGTTCATTGTGATGAAACCTCTTTTAATTATACCTCTGCTGGTGTTCTGCCTGGCACACGCTGCCTGATACATGGAGATTGCTTTGCTCTTTTGTTTATAGAGAAAAATTAAAACATTTCTTCTGAGCTTTGCATATTTTTCTTTCATGCCTTTTCAAGGAGACAAGATAGAAGGTTTTACATTAGATGTGCTTTTCTCCCTCTGACTTATTGTGGACAGAGGCCGAGCTGCTTGTCTCTGCTCAGAAAGTTGTACTTCCAGCTGCCTTCTGCCACCCCCGGCCACCTCCCTAGACACAGGGTGCTGGAGGGATGTGGGTGGGCGCTCCATCGCTGAGGCCCACTTGGGACGTGGCGGCTCCTCCGTGGGCTAGTCCAAGCAAGCCTTCCAGAAAGAGCTTCTCTGGACTGTTGATTTCCTTCTTTTTTAAAAAATGAAACACAAATGGCCATTATTTCTCCTAAATGTGAGCCAGAAACTTATTTCTCAGCAAAGGGCTGAGGTCATATTCTGTCCTTGACGTCCAAGGAGGCCGACGGTCCCTGGGGGAGGCCTTTTGTATTTGGTGTTAACATTGACGCCAGCACAGCTTCACCAGGCTCCTGTCTGCCCTCGGGCTCTCAGACTCTTCTCCCCGGGTCCGCCGAGCAGGGCAGGCCCTTGGCCCTGTCCACCACCCCTTCCTTCTGACCCTGTAAGCACACCTACATCAGAAACGATCATTCTAGCCCATTGTGTACAGCTGAGCTGGGCTTAAAGGAGGGAGCCCTCCTAGAGTTTGCAGAGAAGCTGGATCTGGGCCGGGCGCGGTGGCTCACGCCTGTAATCCGAGCACTTTGGGAAGCCAGGCTGTGCACATCACCTGAGGTTGGGAGTTTGAGACCACCCTGGCCAACATGGAGAAACCGTGTGTCTACTAAAAATACGAAAATCAGCTGGGTGTGGTGGCGCATGCCTGTAATCCCACCCACTGGGGAGGCTGAGGCAGGAGAATTGCTGGAACCCAGGAGGCAGAGGTTCCAGTGAGCTGAGATTTCGGCATTGCACTTCAGCCTGGGCAACAGAAGCAAAACTCCATCTCAAAAAAAAAAAAAAAAAAAAAGCTGAGTCTGCTGTGGGTTCACGTGGCTCGGGGCCCAGTGTGAGATCTTGCCAGCTGCTGGACAGTGAGGCTGTGAGCCCGGGCCCGGGCCGTGAGCCCTCCAGCCCTAGCTTGGCCTCAGAGCCAGCCACCTCCTCCTCCAGAGCCTAGAGTTTCCCTCCGGGCCTCCCGGCACGTGTGCCTGTCCCCACCAGTGTCACGTGGCATCTGCAGATGGCTTCTCGCCTGCACCTGTCCTGCTCTGCAGACGTGCCCGGAAATGAAGCTTATGTTGCCTTGAGATCATTTTTCTCCTTTGAGGAGAGTACAGAAAGCGTGGCGACACCCGCGAGCAAGCCAGGATCGTTACCTACGCGTGAGCATGCAGAGTGGGCGTGAGATGTTCCCGCTGAATCAAGCTAAAAATAACACATCCAAGCTGCTGCGTTACGAAAGCAGCCGGCCCTCACTCTTGCCTGTTTTAAGTACACGCCGAGGAGCACGCAGGCAGAGTCACCTGTCGTGCGTCAGAGGCGTCCACGCCAAAGCAGGGCAGTCGGCACAGAGCCGCTGCCGAGAAACAGCCAGCGGTAGCCGCAGTCCAGAAAGCGGAGCAAGCCGACTCGGAAGAGTAGCACTCCGTGACATGAAAGATGCACTGTGTCGGCCTGAGACGGGGGCGGGGCGAGAGCAGCCAGTGACATGAGCTTGTGTGGCTTGGTGACCCTCCTGAAACTGGTGCAAAAATGAAACAGGAGACATGGGCCTCTCACACGAAGTCTGGAACATCCACTGTAGGGGGAAGGGTGGTGAGGGGCAAGCGTCCTGCTGAGAACAGCGTGGGACGGGATGGCGCGGGGTGGGATGGCGCGGGGCGGGATGGCGCGGACCACTGCAGCACCCTCAGGGTGGTGACTCTCTCTCAACAGGGTTTCCAAGGCAAGACTGGCCCTCCAGGCCCCCCAGGCGTGGTCGGCCCTCAGGTACGCTCCAGGATCCCCGGATTCCATGGGTCACCCAGTGTCACTTGCCCTCAGAGAAGAGGGTCCTGGCCCTGGTGTCCGTCCCTTCGATGATTCCAGAGGCACAGGTGCTGCTGAGAGTGTCTTGGGTCCTGAATGTCGGTCAGCTTGAGGCTCGCCCCACACGGGAGCAAGCAGTTGCCCTTGACACGGATCCAGCACGCAGGGCAAGGAAGGCCGCCCAAGGCTCACAGGGTGGCTCGGGCCAGACCTGGGCCAGCTCAGGAGCTGGGCTCATCCCTGCTGTGGGTGTCCAAGGCAACCAAGTCCTCCTGCCACTGGGTCCTGTTGGTGCCACAGGCCTGGGCTTCTAACCGCAGATCGGTGGCAGGAGCAGCTTAGAGCCGGGATTGATGGCTTAGACCTGCAAAACAGGGAGGGATCCCCTTGCGTCCTGGAAAGCTCATACCTCACCTAGCAGTGAGTAAGGCGTGGACCCGCTGCAGCCACGGAACTGGAGGGCATGTGGGCTCTGCCCCTGGTGTGGTTTTTCTTCCATCCTCGGCCTGTCCTGTGGCTGAATCGGCCTCCACAGGGCACATCTCAGGAAGGCAGGCTTGCAAAGGCACGTGGAGGTTTGTGGGGGCCTGCAGCAGGCCTTTACCTCCGTGGCTGCCCCTGGATTTAGGAAGAGACACTTGCTGCCTTGTGGGTTACTTGAAACGTTTGTGGCTGACACTGACTTTCCCCCTAGGGTCCCACGGGAGAAACGGGCCCAATGGGTGAGCGTGGCCACCCTGGGCCCCCTGGGCCCCCCGGTGAACAGGGGCTTCCGGGCCTTGCTGGAAAAGAAGGGACGAAGGTGAGTTTCTGGAACCTTCTGTGTCAGGTCAGGCATTTCTTAAGCAGTCATTTTGGGACCTGGTGTTTTTCTTGCTCTTTTCTGATGAGTGGGTAATTCCTCACCCAGACAGACGCTCCTCATGGCAGTTCACTCCCCAGACCCAGAGCGCCCGCTTTGCTCACTTTTGCTGGATTCGCACCTGGAGTCGTGCCGGCCTGCTCGGGGATGGGCTTATAGGAGGAGTCTGGGGCTCACCCCCATCCTGCACCCTCTGCCCTCCCCGCAGCTGCCAGCCCTGCTCCCAGAAGAAAGCTCTGGGACTTCGTGTGTCCATAGCACATTTAGCAGAAAGAGGTCCTTTCAAATCCCCTCACCACAAGAGGCTGAGAAATTATAAAAGTGAAAAGCAAACGTGTTTTTATCCCACCTCTTGGTGCCAGCTCCAACTGCCCCTTTTCATATCTCCTCTCCTGGGGGCCCAGGTTGAGTGGCCGTAACTTGCCGTGTTAGCACAAAAATAGATAGTCCTTCCCTTTCAGCGCTTCGTGAGGGACGCAGCAAAGGCAGGCTCTCCAGCCTGCGGCCACAGGAGAGTAAGCCTGAAAAATAACGAAGCAGACGAAGAAATACTGAAAATAATCCCACACACGTGTGTGTGCATGGATATAGGAACAAATACACGTGTACACGCCCACCTGTGTGTGTATTCTAGACACAGAGAGAGCTCTCTGAGCTCGAGCAGGCGGCTGTGGGCATTTGACCTGCTCATTTGAAAACACCGCTGTGCTCCATATTGGACCCCAGAGAACGTTTTGGAAGATGTCAAAGCTTTACTGTACCTCAGGGAAAGTGTGGGCTAAGTGGTGACTTTTTTTCAGAAAATGTGGTTTCAGGCTTGAAGCAAGTCCCTTAAGTAGTAAGTCCATTTAGGAGGATGCTTTTAATGCTGTTTTGACCACAGGTTTCTTTGTCTGAGCACGGTCTTACAAGGAGCCCCAAATCTATGCGAAAGGTAGATGTGGCCTCAGCTCCCACGTGGCCCGTCGTAGCCCTTAGGGGCCTTGGGAGGAAGGTCCCTGGAACTCCACGGAGCAGGGGTAGAGTCAGATCTGCACACAGAGCCCGCCACGTGAGCATGGCCTCCTGGCGGGGCAGTGGGCGGGCCCTCGGGCCGTGCTCCCACACGTGGGCTGCCGAGTCCAGTCAAGACCCCGAAATCCCTTTTACAGCTAAGTGGCCAGGAGAAGCCCAGTCCAACCCAAGTCCAGGGGTGCCTGATGAGAAGGCCCCAGTCCTTGGCCTCGCTCCAGGGCTGGCTCCAGGAAAGCTCATCTCTGACTCTGTTTTCAGGGTGACCCAGGCCCCGCAGGCCTCCCTGGGAAAGACGGCCCTCCAGGATTACGTGGCTTCCCTGGGGATCGAGGGCTTCCTGGTCCAGTGGTGAGTGAAAGGCCAGGCAGGGAGTAAAACGGGACAGTGTGCAGCCCTGGAGACCTCTCTCCATGTGTCCTTAACTGACCTTTTCACGGCTTTGCAGGGAGCTCTCGGACTGAAAGGCAATGAAGGGCCACCCGGCCCACCAGGCCCTGCGGTGAGTCAAAGCCTTTGTCCCATCCTCTTTCTTGAAACCTACTCTCCAGGTAGAAGGGGCAGTCCCCGAGAGCCCAGGCCATGAAGCTGCCCCAGACCCCCGAGGGTCCTGGGGAGGATGTGGAGGGGGGAAGATGGCCTTGGGGGAGGTGCAGACGGCATATCCCAAGCCGGCAGCCAGGATGACGAAGGGTCCCAGGGGGACCCTGAGGAAAGGAGAGCTCTGGGCAGCCTGGAGGACAGGAGGAAGGACCCTGTGTGGCCAGGGGAGCATGCTCTCTGGAGCAGTGAGGAGAAAGCCCACACGCCTAGCATGGGTCTGGGCTGGGCCAGCAGGGGAAGAAACAGACATAGGTCTCCATGGACTCTGAAGATACTTGCTACAGCCAGGCTGCCCACAGTGGGGTCCCACTGGGCAGGATGGTCCTTGATGAGGCCAGCACCCACCTATCCATATGCCGGCTTCCGGTCAAGGCTGCCCCTGGAGACTGCATACCATGGAGAAGCACAGCAGGGAGGGGAGGGGAGTGGTGGGGAGGGGAGGGGATGCCCCATGGGAAGGCAGAGGTGGAGAGCAGATGTCCACTCCCTGGAGGGCAGGGGGTGCCCCCTAGGCATGTGAACCCTGGAGGGGAGGGGGTGCCCCAGGGACATGTAACCCTGGAGGGGCGTGCCCCATGGGCATGGGGGCCCTGGAGGGGAGGGGTTGCCCCATGAGCATGTGGGCCCTCAAGGGGAGGGTGGACATTGGGGCCCTGGAGGGGGGAAGTGCCCTGTGGGCATGTGAATCCTGGAGGGGAGGGGGTGTCTCATGGGTATGGGGGCCCTGGAGGGGAGAGGGTGCCCCATGGACATGTGGGCCCTCGAGGTGAGGGGGTGCCGGGCTCCTAGAAGAGGGAGCTCATTGAAGGCAAGCACAACACAGGGCACATTGTCAGACACTGGGGGGGAGGGGCACCTGAGAGCTTGGAGGGACAGGAGGACACAGAGCCCCAAACACTAGACCAGGTAGTTTGTGCTTGCAAAGGACCATAGGGAGCCACTGTGGGCTCTAAAGTGAGCAGGTAAGTGCAGTGATCAGCTGGTGCTTTGCTAAGTTGTGTCTACGCAGTCTGAGAGCCTTTGAAGCAAACTGTTTTCCTGCCCCACCTCAGGGATCTCCAGGGGAGAGAGGCCCGGCTGGCGCCGCTGGGCCCATCGGAATTCCAGGGAGACCGGGGCCCCAGGGCCCCCCAGGGCCGGCAGGAGAGAAAGGGGCTCCCGTAAGTACTGCCTTGGATTGGGAGAGCCCTTCCCTCAGAGGTGCTGCGGCCGTTCCGTGTCTGGCCTCGTCCCTCCCGCTGTGATGTCCTCAGGGGTATTTCTTGGGGTTGGGGATGGGGTGAGGTCTGTGGCCCTTCTCTAGGGCAGAGTGTGTGTCCCCTGGTGACCTGCCTGAGAGTGTGTGTGTCCCATGGTGACCCGTCTGAGGTGCACGGGAGGAGTTCCAGCGCCAGCCACATTCTTTCTGTGATCAGCTGAGCCAGAGGGGCTCGTGGGGAGGATGCTGGGCGGGGCTCGGCCTGTCCACGCCTGCACGCTGGTGTTCCCCACACGTGTGGACAGAGGGAGGGGCTGAAGACAGTCAGTGCCCTGTCGACTTGGTCTCCGTCCAGCCTCAGTGCCATCTGTGTGAACCACTCCCCGCTACTGGCCCGGACCCACGGCTGGGCTCTCGATGGGGAAGGGTATTTGGAACTGGGAAGTCCCCTTTGTTGTTGGTTGGGGAGCAGGCGTGGAGAGCAGATGTCCAGCAAAGAAGGGGCGGTGGGGGATGACAGGAAGACAAGGCACCTTCCTCTGTGTCCAGGAAAGCCCACCTGCTGGCCAGCCCTGAATCTGGCAGGCTTTTCGAAGCCTCGGGAGTGGGGAGCATGTCTTGAGGCTGACCCGATCTTGGTCTCCGTGAAGGAGATGCTTCCTGCCAGCCCGCTTTCGTGAATAACCCACAAAACACCACTTACCGTTCAGAAGCGGCCTACCCTGACCCACGTTTGACTTCTGCCACACAATTTTGCAATCTCCCAACCCCGAGTGCAATCAGCTATGGACACCAATTTCATCTCAACTTCTCCTTCCCCGTGCAGAGGGTCAGACTGAGCTTGAGTTCTCTGCAGGAATCGGCGGGTATCAGCACGGGCTATCTCGGATTGAGTTGGGCGTGGGTGCCGATTGATTTGTTAGAAAGCTGTGATTTTCTTTTCTTTTTTTTTTTTTTTTTGTTTCTTTGAGACAGAGTCTCACTCTGTTGCCCAGGCTGAAGTGCACTGGCACAACCTCGGCTCACTGCAATCTCCACCTTCTGGGTTCAAGCGATTCTCCTGCCTCAGCCTCCCGAGTAGCTGGGATTATAGGTGCACGCTACCACAGCTGGCTAATTTTTGTATTTTTAGTAGAGACAAGGTTTCACTATGTTGGCCAGGCTGGTCTCGAACTCTTGCCCTCAGGTGATCCACCTTCCTTGACCTCCCAAAGTGCTGGGATTACAGGTGTGAGCCACCGCGCCCAGCCAGAAAGCTGGGATTTTCCTGTATGTCTTCCTGTCAGTGGCTCACGGGTAGCAGGAACAGCCTACAATCCCTGGGCAGGACGGTCCCTGGAACCCACATGGAAACGTCTGTGCCATTTAGAATCTGTTCAATGTGTTATTGGCAATTTCGGTGACCTCTGATGCTTTCCAGTGAGGCACTGAGGACGTGGATCCAGCTGGGCTCTGTGCCAGAAAACGGAAGCTTGCGGGGCAGTCACTGCGTTCAATGCATAGACAGTCAGTCGGGAGTGGCTCGGTTCACTGTTTCGAGAGTAAACATTGGAGCAGAACCCTTCCAAGAGTTGCTCTATCCAGGGAGAAGCTCTTTATCCTCCCAGAATAGCTCCAGAGGGAAGGAAAGGCCAAGCAAAGGTCGGACGTCTCTGAGAACTCCTGACCTGACCGGGAATGTAGGACAGGAAGCTTCCACAAAAGCCCCACACGTGGTCTTTGCGTCTTCTGGCCTAAGTAGGGTAGAGACGTCTATGAATAGGAGCTAAGTCTGAAGAGTAGGCCATGAGCTGCGGAGGGAGGAGATGGTAAGACAGAATGGGGAGAGGTGACTAAATCCCGGCCGCGTTTAGACCAGAACGTTCTTGCACATTTGCTCCGCCATGTTCCCCTTCCCAGGGGCACACCCTCCTTCTGTGTGTCTGTCGGGAGAAAGGGATTCCTGGCTGGGATGAGAAAATGCAGGCTGTTTACAGAGTGATGTAGTGGCCGGTAAAACTCAGCAAAGCAAGCACTTAGGATCATTTCAGATCACCAAGCAGGCAATTAGGAGCAAGCTGAGTCCAAGTTAGAAGGACAGGAGACGTAGGGTGTGCGTGTGCGTGCAGGTGTGCCCTGTGTGTATACCTGTGCGTGCATGCTCGTGTGCCTGTTTGTGCATATGTCCTTGTGTGTGCATGCATGTGCTTGTGTGCACACGTCGGTGCATACTTACATGTGTGCACATGCATGTGAGTGTACTTGCTTTGTGCACGTGCATGTGTGTGCATGCATGTATGCATGTCCGTACACAGGCATATTTGTGTGTGTGCGTGTATGTATGTACATGGTGCGTGCCTGTGTGTGCGTGCATGTCTGTGTGTGTGCAGGGAGAGTGTCTGCAGAGGATATAAAGCAATCAGGAAGTTGGTGAAGGCTGGAGCTCAGGCCGTCCTGGTCACCGGGCTTGGCTCCCGGTCACTAACTTAGATGATCCACATGCAGGCTCAGGAATGTGGCTGGCTGGGTTTGGGTCCTGTCTCTACTGCTCACTAACTGTGCCTCAGTTTCCCCATCTGTAAAAGAGCAGCCTTTCCTAGGATGAGTGTGGATTAACTGCAGTGATGCCCCAGAAGTTCACGGTCCAGGGGCAGGCTCAGAGCCGGTCCTCCGTGGACCCGGCTGAAATCCATTAGGATTCTGGGGCTGGTCACCCTCCCCCACTCCCACTTCCCACCCACAGGTCCCTCTCTTGGGTAATGAACTGGTGGTGGGGTGTGCCCAAGTTGGAGCCACATTTGTCATGAGACCTTCTGTATTCTCTAGGGCGAGAAAGGGCCACAAGGCCCAGCTGGCCGAGACGGTCTCCAGGGTCCTGTGGGGCTCCCGGGTCCAGCTGGCCCTGTGGGTCCCCCTGGAGAAGACGGAGACAAGGTAAGGAGAATGCAGAGTGACACATGGCCGGGCCTGGGTGGGCAGGCAGGTGTGACGGAGGGCGGTGATTTTCAAGGATAGGGTGCTGCGGGTATAGCGGCTCAGCTGGCAGCGATGCCACTCCCCCCTTGCAGTCCTGGTGTTAGGGGGTGATTTCACAGCAGTCCACAGACAAATGGTAATCCACGCAGTCCGTGGCATGCTTGAGGGAACTTACAAACCACTTTCTCCTGTGTCGTTTCGAGGCTGCCCGTGACATTTGCTGTGAGTAGCTAGAGCAGAGGAAAATGGTCCCCGATCCCCGAAGATCATTTCAAATTCTGAAACTGCAGAGCCCAGTTTAATGAGGTTTTGCTCAATATCTATTTTTAAATGTCTCCACTTGAATGATCAAGGCTCCCGTTCATTAAGAATGTGCTTTATAATTCTAAAACGATGAATGCAGGAGCTTGTATTTTATCCTTCATTTAATGCAGGCAGTGAAATTCTGCTCTGCTTTAACTCTATTTATGACACCTCTCTGGGGACACGTCCGACGTTGTCACCCCCACGTGCAGGATGTGTTACGTCTCGGGGCGTGAGACTGACTTGCACCAGCAGAAACAGCAGGCAGCGTTTTAATCACTTCTTGGGCAGCACAGTAATCGAATTGTCTATTATTATGTTGCCGTGGTAACGGCCCAAGTTGAAAAACAGAGTAAATATTTTCAATATGACTTTTCCCGTATTTGCAAGTCGACTAAAAGCCTGTAGAGCAGCGGATCAAGCCCTCATCCCTTTTAGCCCTTGTAGTAAAAAGGAAATCAAGTTAAGAGATGGAAACATTTCTTCGCAGGAAAGTTATGGGGCCACCTGGAAAGGGCACTGTTCTTAGTCTCCAGGAAAAATTCCTTATGGGGAGCAGGAAAGGGTCAAGTGGGCGTCAGGTTGTCTAACGGAATCCCCCACCCCTTCCCCCAGGGAGAGATCGGCGAGCCGGGGCAGAAAGGAAGCAAGGGGGACAAAGGGGAGCAGGTAAGATTGGCTCGGGGAGCATGGCCGCGCCAGGGTTCGGAGGGGCGTCGTCACAGGCTGTGGGCCACCGGGCCGTGTGCGTTCTCAGCCAGCGTTGCTGATGATTGGCGGGACACGCTGTGAAAATCTCCCACGCGTGTGTGTTCCGACATCTGTGTGCACATGCGTGTGTATCTGGGAGTGAGTCTGTGTTAGAATGAACAGGAAGCATCCACCGTTTTTGTGAAATTAAATCAAGTACGTCTGTCCTTGAGGATTTGGGTTCTGCAGACACATGCATTGCCCTCTGAGGTGAGGGAACCAGAATGCCTGTTCCTTTTTCCCCTTTTCGCCTTTTGATCTGTTTAGAGATACTAGCAGGTTCTGGCAAAGGCCCTGTCGCTCTGCTACCAGCTCCTTCCCTCCTGAGGGGTGAAAGGTCTCCTTATCTCCTGTACAGTGGGCCCTTCTCCCAGTATTTTGATTCCCAGGCGAGCAGGAGCTATGCTCCTGGGAGGCCTGCCATGGGTGCCATGGCCTTCCAGCCGTGGGCCGGGCTGCCGGGGCCGAGGGCGCTGCACGCTCCTTGGTTGCCTCCTTCCCGTGGTCCCATGCCAAGATCTCTTGCAGATGGCACAGCAGGTTAAACGGTGCTGGGTGCAAGGCTCCAGAGGGGCTTGTGATTCTGGATCCTCACTGTTGAAGGGGCCTCACGTCCCATGTTGTGGGTGCATAGCAGGAGCTGGGAGGACACACGGGGTGTCGAGAGACATTGGGGGCAGCGGCCTTTGCCTTCCAGAAATGGGCTCGGGGTGGAACCAAGATCCTTGGGCTTGCCAGAGCCTACAGCAGGCTCGCACCATGGTGCGAGGAACGCCGCATTTGGAGACCGAACAGATGGTGATGGATGCATCGGTCCCCTGGCTCAGGGTGTGACCCCCTCCTCCCCACTCAGCCTTCTCCACCATCCAGGAAGCCACCCGTGTCTATGTCTTGTTCCCCACAGGGTCCTCCCGGGCCTACCGGTCCTCAAGGTCCCATCGGACAGCCGGGCCCCTCTGTGAGTATCCGCGGTCAGTGACCTCCCGAAAGCCCTGTGCCCCCCGGACCTGCCATGTGACCAGTGCCCTCACTTGTGTTTGGTTGTTTCCCTGCAGGGAGCTGACGGCGAGCCAGGGCCTCGGGGCCAGCAGGGTCTTTTTGGGCAGAAAGGGGACGAAGGTCCCAGAGGCTTTCCTGGACCCCCCGGGCCAGTGGGGCTGCAGGTAACTGCGGGATTCTCACTTCGCCTGTCTTTTAAAAGAATGGCAAACTAAAGCCAGGCTGCAGGGGGCCTCCGGGGCCTCCACATCCAACTGGAGGTGCCGTGGTGTCCCCGAATTCCAGACATGCCGCATCTACCGCCCTTCAGCAGCCGCATGTATTTCCATGCTCATTGTGGAAACTGAGGATTTGTAAAAAAAACAGCAACAATGACTTCTAGATGCACCCCCCAGAGACGACGATAAACGTTTGAGCACGTTTCATTGTCGTGCTTTTACATTCGTGCATTCTCATACACAGAGGCGCATATGTCATTTTATTTGTTTTTTGCAAAATTAATCATGTCATAAGTTATAGAGGAAGTTTATTCCCAGCTTTTCCCATTTTCCATTTCCCATTCCCATTTGATGCTATGAGGCGTGTTGAATGCCATTACACATGACTTTCTGTTTATTTAGGAAACATGATTTCAGTCACTGCGCAGTAAGCCAGCATCTGGTGGTGACATAATTTACCCAGGCGTCCCCTGCTGCTGGCTCCTTAGACTTTATCATTTTACGGGACTCTGCTATAAGCACCTTTGTCGTAAATCTTTGCAGTCTTCTCTGCTTATTTCCTCGGGCCGATTCTGAGACTCGGAACCCCGGGACGTCCTCATGGGTGGCTGTACGCAGAGAAGCACCTTCCCGGGGCTTTGGGGGCTCAGTGATGCTGTGTGGGCGGAGATCACGAAAGTGATGGGTGTGTTTGACAGAACGGCGCTTGACTGGGAAGTTTCCTGTTCTCAGGGTTTGCCAGGACCCCCAGGCGAGAAGGGTGAGACGGGAGACGTGGGCCAGATGGTAAGTGTGCCTGAGACTCCAGGGCCTGGCCGTAGCAGCGGCTCATGTTTTGGGGAAACGTTTGTGTTTCCTCTGGGCCCAGTGGTCTCTCCCTTTTCCTAGGGCCCCCCAGGTCCCCCTGGCCCCCGAGGACCCTCTGGAGCTCCAGGTGCTGATGGCCCACAAGGTCCCCCAGGTGGAATAGGAAACCCTGGTGCAGTGGGAGAGAAGGTGAGGCCTTGTGCCTGCTCTGGTGGCAGATGTGTGGCTGTGTGTGTGTGTGTATGCGCGTGCGTGTATATGTCTCTGTGTGTGTGTGTGCATATGTGTGTACCTCTGAGTGCGATGTACTCTGTGCATGTGGCTTGCTGGGTTATTCCTATGAAAGGCATTTTGAAATGTAGACGAATACTTGTGAAATGGAACTGGGAACTCTGGTGTCCTTTTGCAGAGTTTCCAGACAGTGCCCCCACCAGCAAAGCCCCTGCCTCCTTCTCCAAGCCTCGGCTCTGGTGGAAATCATCTGTTCCTTAAAGGGCTGGCCTTGCTAAGCTTGCTCTTTCCACTTCAGCTGAGTTCTTTTCTCAGAGCCCCCGGCCCTCTCCATTTCATCTGATTGATTTTGGGGCCAAGTGAGCATAATGGGCCCGTGTGTGTGTGTGTGTGTGTGTGTGTGTGTGTGTATGTGAGCTCACGTGTGCACATTGGTGCATGCGTGTGTGTGCCTGTGTATGTGAGCTCGTGTGCATGTCGGTGCCTGCGTGTGTGCCTGTGTATGTGAGCTCATGTGTGCACATCAGTGTGTGCCTGTGCATGTGAGCTCATGTGTGCACTTCAGTGTGTGCCTGTGTATGTGAGCTCATGTGTAGTGTGTGCCTGTGTATGTGAGCTCATGTGTGCAGTGTGTGCCTGTGTATGTGAGCTC
>PVKV010031014.1:0-21549 GCA_004027835.1 Alouatta palliata
TTGCTGTGAAACTCTCGATCCAGAGCGTTTCTGATGGCTGTTTTTTTTTGTGTGGGGGTAGGACCAGCCAAGCCTGATCTTCTGGCTCCCTGTCTCAGAGCGGTTTTTTTTTTTTTTAGTTGAATGGTTGACTGTCTCCCAGGTGTTCCAGCCGCCTGTTGAAAAGGCGCCGGGATCTGTATGATTTCCCGTGCGGTGACCCACTGCGCTGGCTGAAACCGCGGGTGCTGGCGTTTTTTTGCCTGGGAAATCTCCTGGCCTGGCAGCCTATTTCAGTCCCCTTTTTTAATCAGATGAATGGGCGGCTCTGCCTTCCCGGAGCTCCAATTGCCAGCTAAAATGGCACCCAGACCCACATATTTTGTATGGGGAACCGCTGCGCCGGGGCGCCGCTCCAAACAGCGGCGGTGAAAACAGCTGCACAGGCCAAACCAGCTGCGCTGGCGACCCGTGGGGCTCCTCCCCCTGGGAATCTCCTGGTCTGTGGGCAATAAAAATCCGTCTGGGAATGTGGCGTCCACTCACCCTCCACGCTTTCACTGGGAGCTGCAATCCTCAGCTGCTCCTAATCGGCCATCTTGGATCCTCCCCCCTCTATATCCAAGTTTAAACCAGATTTTTAGACTCCCAGTAGATGATCTGAAGCATATTGATGAGTGAAGTTAGGAAGGGGCCAAGAGAGCAGTTCTGGAGCATCAATTTGCTCTGATTACAGCTGTTGCTGGTAGAAAGGGGTGAGAGTAATGTGCTTTTATAAACCTGGAAATAGGGCAGCTCAGTTTCAGATGCAGCTATTGTTCTCCAAATAATCTAGTGGTCCACCGTATTCCCCAGCATCCTTTGCAATCAGATTGGTCACATAACCAGCTCTGGTCAAAGAAATGTGAGTGGGAAATCAGATGTGTCACTTCTGGCTGAGATGCTTAAGAGCCAGTGCTGTCCCTTATCTCTGTCTTTCCCTGATGCAGTGATCCTGCAGCCATGTGGTGCTAGGGAGATCACAGAATGAGTGGGGCATGCAGTCTCCCCAGAGGGAGGAGGGCCTGGCCATCTCCTGTCAGACTTTGCAAGAACATGAAATCAATTGTTTGTCAAACCACTGCAATTTTAATGTACTTGTTATGTCAGTATAGCCTATTCTGACAACTATATCTTCTCAAAGTAAAGCTAGTAAAATCTCACACAATAAATGTGATTAACCTGAGAAAGTAATGTAAGAATTGGTCTATCTGTAGAATCTGCAGACATCAGACATCAAATTCAAGGTTATTCAGAAAATGAGCTCATGGAGGTAGAAGTAGAATATGATTGTAAACAAAGCAACAGCAGAAATCCAATCAGTCATAAGGTACTGTGTGTCAAAAGGGGGATATAAAAACGAAGATGAAGAGCCTGTAGTTGGTCATTTCCTTGAGAGAGGGTGTCTCCTGGCTGGATGGGGGAACAGCATCTGAGCCCTTGGGAAGATGTAATTGGACTGCGGAGATGAACATACCAGGCTGTTTTGGCCAACAGTGTAACACACCCAGGTTTCATAACTTCCTGCTCTTGCTGTGAATCCACATCTACCTCTTAACCTTTGATAGTTCTTAACTTGCCATTAGTTAGTTCAAAGGAGAGAAGGTCCTCATGTGCTATCACATGTATTAGCTGACTTAATTGATAGGTCATTCTCATTGTGAATTAATTTTCTAGCAATCTGTTATTTGTACTGGCCTTTGTTGAGAGGTCACAGGTCTACCCCAGGGACTGTCACTCAACATTGCTTCATGGGGTTGTGCATTCTACAGCACATGCAAACTTTAGACGTGTCCAGGGGCAGAATTGGTTGGGAAACATATTCAGCTTTGTATACATGATCTCATGAGCCTTTATGTTAAGGCTGGAGGCCCCCAAACACTATCACATAATTTTCTCCTTGAAAATAAATTTGACTGTTTAATTGAAAAACTTATAGACCCAATCAAAACAGACTCCAATTTTGTTCATCTAAGTGAATTTTAGGGAGGAGACTCATGCAAACTTAGTGTAACTCTGTCATTTTCCACAGGAATCTCAAGAAAATTTTGGATCACCAACAATAGGTGTATTGGCAGCTATGTATTTGAAGGTTACCAACAAAGCCATACTCATATATAGTTATTTCTCAAGTATGCCTCCTATGAGAATCACAACTTGGAGATTTGCAGTTCTCTTTTTATCTTTCTAGTTTCAGATTTGAACATACTGAGTTAGGTTCTCATATCCCAAACACCAAGTTCCAAACTAAAAACGGAACAAAAATCTTTGTTACTTTTTTAATTGTAAAAGCAATATGTATATATGTGTATATATAATAGGACTTTCTAAAAGAGTAGAAATATAAAAAATAGAAAGTAGAAGCCTTCCTACTTCCATCCCCCAGAAATAGCCAGTGTGAATATTTTGGTGACTATCCTTCCAGATCCTCTCCCTACACATATACAGCCATATGTGTTGTTATTTACACAAATGGGATAATTTTATGCATGCTGTCTTGCAGTTTGCTTTTTTTTCCTTTCAGCAACGAATCTTGGGCATCTTTTTCATGTCCACACAGATTTGCATTTTTTAGTGGCTGCCGAATATTACATTTCATGTGTGTACTATAATTTATTTAGCCAGTTCCCATTGGTGGATATGTGGGTTGCTCTTAATTTTTCACTTTTATAAGCAATACTGAAAGGAATGTTCTTGTGTGTATATATATATTTATATATATATTATATATAATCCTTGGGTACTGTATGGTACTACTAAATTTCTGGGTAAGAAAATATTGTGTCAAACGATTTCCATATTTTAAATTTTAATAGCTTTACCAAAAGTTTGTGCCAGTTTACACCCTCATCACTGCCATGCTAGCATTATGGTTGCATTTGCATTTTGATAATCTTATATAATAGAAACCCCACTCTGCAAGGTATCATTTTGACTTACTAAAATATAAATATTACTCCATAGAGCTCCATTTTAGCTGTGGTTTCATAGGGCCAAGACAGTAACCGTGCTTCCCATGCTGAGTGGTGATGCCTGGGGTAGACCTGTGATCTGGCAGTTGCCCAACTGGCTGCCCAGAGGCCTTCAGAAAGTCTCATCCCCTGGCCACACACACACTATGATAACTGCTCATGTATAAGGAGGTTTGTCACACTGGCTGGAGTGGGAAGTGCTTTATTTTAAGCCTGCCTTTTGCAAAGAAGTCTGTGGGGTTACCATGGAAAGATCCTTAACTTCCATACTTGCAGGCTATGCGCCCTTGTGTGTATCACCAATTCTCTAAGCTGATTTCCTCATTGGGCAAATGGCATCCTGTGAGAATTAACTGAGAAAGTACATGCCTTTCTCAGTTATGCCCTTCCATAATGCCTGACTTGCAGTATTTGCTGCATAGAGAGTTCTGGTGTGAATTAACCCTCTTCTGATTATCTGTATCAGCTGAGCATCATTCCTCTGCGGATAGAAGAGCTTTCGTTCAAGGGCTGATATGGTTTGGCTGTGTCCTCACCTGAATCTCATTTTGAATTGTAGTTCCCATAATCCCCACATATCGTGGGCGGGACCTGGTGGGAGGAAGTTGAATCATGATGGTGGTTACCCTCATGCTGTTCTCGTGATAGTGAGTGAGTTCTCACGAGAGCTGAAGGTTTATAAGGGGCTTTTCCTTCTCTTGCTCGGCACTTGTTCTTCCTGCCGCCATGTTAGGTGTGTCTGCTCCTCGTTTGTCTTCTGCCGTGATTGTGAGGCCTCGCCAGCCATGTGGAACTGTGAGTCCATTAAACCTCTTTTTTGAATAAATTACCCAGTGTTGGGTATTTCTTCATAGCACTGTGAAAATGGACTGATACAAGGACCAGACGTCACCGTGACAAATGCCTCTGTTTTAACCTCTTTCCTGGAGAATGATACTTAGTTGGGATATTGTATTCCTCTTGACTTGTTTGCAATTTTTGGAATTAAGTTATATTGTTGAACAGTATGTGTTTGTTTAGAGCAAATTTCTCTAAATATTCTAATCATATCCATTTGATTTTTGCCATGTGCATTGTGAAATAGGTCATATTACTGTTTGGTCACATTACATAGACCTAGTTAATTATTGTTAAATCTGCCCATTGTTTTCAAAGGTGGCTCTGTTGACAGTGGTTCCAGTGGGATTGACTTCAGGCCAGTGATACCGTGCTGGTTGTATGAGGCTTTTTGCACTGTGCTCATGTGAAATTGTTTCCTGGGTGAGCTTCTCTGAGATTTGAAGAATCCATCTTTCTTTTTGGGTAGCTGCCTGGTGGTCTGGCCAGGCTCTTGCTATGCTATTGACCATTTGACCGACTTCAGGGCGCTCCAAACTACATTGCTTACTATCTGGAAGACCCAGAAGGGTCCTGATAAATATGTAGGAGGCAGCTGCAGAGGGACACCAGTGTCCTGAGTGTTCCGTTACTCAGAACTCCCACTAAGCTGACTCTATAGAGATAAAGGCATCAGGTTTCCCACAGGTCATTCCTAGAGAAATACCTGTCATACAGAAAGCTGCTGTGAAGATAAGCCCTAGGCAGAAGGGAGGCAGCACAACCCGCTCAGTAGTGCAGAGGCTAGTAAATACCATGCCTAACTTTCTGATGAGGAAATGGGAACTCACAGGATGACTAAATAGAAGGAAATTTATAGAGCTTGGCCTTGATCCCAAAAGTTGTGGTCTAGTGCCCTCTCTACTGGGGTTGGGCATAGGGACTAGGATGGTGGTAGCACCTGAAAGACTGCATCTGCAGTC
This sequence comes from Alouatta palliata, assembly GCA_004027835.1. NCBI lineage: Eukaryota > Metazoa > Chordata > Mammalia > Primates > Atelidae > Alouatta > Alouatta palliata. Next base: position 4,790 of record PVKV010031014.1, read on the forward strand.
ACTGGGCTGCAGATGCAGGAGGCCCGGATGTAGCATCCAACAGCACAGTGTCAGGATCCACCTGCATGAAACTCAGGGGGAGTGCTTTTTAGTGGAAACTAGATTGGAACTGGGGGAGAGGCTAGTTCAGTGGAATGGATGGCTGAAGCCAGAGGTGGAAGGATTTCAAGGATATCAAGATGCTTAGGGCTCACCTTGGAGATATCAGTAATTTCACTCATCCTGAGACATTCTGGGAGGAGTTGAAGGCTATTCACATACTGTTTCTCCAGGGTTTGTTCAGGTACAGGCAAGGCAGAGGCTCGGGGGAAAAGAGACATCATAGCTCCAGGTTAGAGGGGTTATGAGCAGCAGAGACTGCATGTGGGGTTCACAGTTTGCTGCACAGACTGGCCCTGCTCAAGATGCTCCCCTGCCTTCCTTGCTTCACCTCTGCACCACTGATTGAGTACAGTGAGCAATGCCAATGAGACCAAACTGTGCTGGGTTCCATGAACGCGCTCTGAGCCCACTTCACTCGGTTCTCTCCTTTCTTGTTGCACTCAATCAGCTCATTGTTGAAATGAGTATATTTGTCTGTAGCACATTTCTTCATTATATTATCCAAGAATCCAATTACACTAAAGCTCTTGATACAGGTCCATGATCTTGGATCATACTCATGACCAGTTGATTGGTTAACTGAGAGTTTCTCTATCTTCTTTTCCCCTAACCCAGCCCTCCAGCCTCAGATTAATATCTAGAAGCTTCTGGAAGACTGATAAATGTTTTTGCAAAGAGATAAGTCTTTTTTTTTTTTTTTTTTTGAACTGAGCTTTGGATAACTAAATTTACTTACAGTTGGGCAAAGAATAACCATAGAAGGCACAGGCCTGGCTGCTCAAATTCCTTCCCTTAAAAATTAATGTTTATATTGCTCTGAATTAGAAGATACTGAGGATGATGGAGTGGGATAGGCCATGTAGGACTTGCTGTAAGGTAAAGAGTCCTGTTCTTGTAGTGATTTAGAGAAACGCAATGAAAAGTGGCACATTGGAAAGCAAGAGGAATCTCTTGCATATGATGATGCTGTGTCTTTTTCAGTCGTTTATCCCCTGACCTTTATTTTTGTGGGAACCAAAGGTAGGTGATTTATACTGCAGTATATAGAGATGAATAATATTTGGGGTGCTTTTGACTAGCATTTCTCTCTCTGAGATGTTTTGATGCATGTGGGTAAGTAAATCAAATATATTTCACTTACATAAAAGTGAAACAAATTGAAAGCTGGGAGAGAAAATAAAATCAGCAAAGTCTTGGATTAATCAAGCCTCTAGATCCAACAGTGATTTTACAGAGGAACATGGTAAAAGACCATGGAATGAGCTTAGCAAAATCCAGATATAGGAAACTGGAAAGTGCTTATATGGCAGAACCAAGGTTGAACATGAGTGTTATCTGACCATTGAGTGAGGTTTTGAAAATGTGCAAATGGGCTGGGTGTGGTGGCTCATGCATGTAATTCCAGCACTTTGGGAGGCTGAGGCAGGTGGATTACCTGAGGTCAGGAGTTTGAGACCAGCCTGACTAACGTGATGAAACCCCATCTTTACCGAAAATACAAAAGTTAGTCAGGCATCATGACGTGTGCCTGTAGTCTTAGCTACTTGGGAGTCGGAGACAGGAGAATTGCTTGAACCTGGGAGGCAGAGTTGCAGTAAGCTGAGATCACGCCATTGCACTCCAGCCTGGGCCACAGAGGAAGACTTCATCTCAAAAAAAAAAAAAAGGCACAAATGCAGTTATTCAGTAAACATCCAAGTTTAAGTCTATAATCCTGCCAAGGATTGAGTGGGAGTTAAACAAGAAACAGAATGATTTCTTTTCTCCTCTGCTGGTGATAACAACCTCCCTGGTTTTCTGTTGGTTAGTGGGAGACAGCTGAGGAAGAGGGGATGGGAAAGACTGAAAAAGCCAGTGCACAAAAGAGATAAAGGGGAATGCGAGTGAGTTGGTGGTAGGGGTGGCAGAGCTGGGTGGCATTGGCATTTTCACGGTGCTGGCAGTGGCAGTGATAGTAGCAGTCCTGGTGCTGTTAGTGGTGGCTGTTTGTCTGCTGCTAGCACTTAAAGGTAGGTGAGCAGATTTAAAGCTGCTCGCTTCTCCCTAGCTGGTCGTTCCTGTTTATTTCATCTTTGATGAACTTCATTCTGTTGTGAAGGTGAATGCTTCTTTCTGCCCCAGCAAACCCCAGACAGTTCAAACCAGGCTGCGAGGCTTGGCTGGGGCACAGACACCTGTCTTTTCCCTGTGAGTTAGCTCACCCTCTGGCTACAGACTTGTATCTCCTGAGTTTTGTTCTGGGATGGTGCTGATGAGTACTGGTGCACCTCAGCTTGAGAATGAGTCTGGGATCTAAAAGACCTGGTTTGGGATTCTGGTTCCACAGTTTTCTTCTGTGTGGGTGCTTCTGGCCAAGTTCCTTAACTTTCATGTGCCTCATCTCTTTTAGAGATGTTTCTTCATCTCTAAAACTAGGGGAATGCTACCTCATATGGGTAGAATGTGGATAATTGAGTTAAGTAGCTAAAACATGGCAGGTGCTTAAAATATGTATCTATGCTATTAGCTATAAACACTCAACGTGGAGTCAATGCATCCTCCTGCTTGGGGAAGCTGATGAGAAAACAGGTGAGAATCAAAGTGTATTTTTTAAATTGATCAGAGCAGATTTTCCACAAAGAAACTCTGTTTTAAGCTCATGTAAATAGTCTTGCTTCTTATAAATGAAGTGTTGATTTTTGAGATGGCAAGGGCAAGATGTACTCTCAGCCACTTACCATCTGGTGTAAATGAAACAAACAACAGCCAAACAATTGGTGTTGGCCTGGGTGACTCTGGTTTGAGGTGTCTGCTCACAGCCTGGTCAAGGTCTGGATGCACACTTCAAAAATCCATAGATTCAACATGACATCCTCTTAAGAGGAGCCTGTCAACCTAATGAGTCATAGTAAAACAATTCCCGATTGTAAATTTGCTGAGTGTTAAATGCTCATAAACATTATTCTAAATGGCTCATGTGCCATTAGATTTAGTGGTGTCACTGAAATTTTATTTTGTTCTTCCTTTTATCATAAATATTTGTGTTTATTTTAAAATAGTTTATACAGAATCAAGGCTTAAATTATGTTTTTAAAGGAAATGGGGGGACAACCGATCAATCTGTGGATCTCCCCAGTTCTGTTTATAGACCGTCTCACAAAGTTTCTAGATCTAGAGCTCCATAAGAACAAAAATATGCAAAAATTGATATGATTAGAAGTCAAAAACAACATATTTAAGTGAGATGTTTTATATAGAGTGCTCACACAGTGGTTGATTCATGGGTCACATCAGTAAATATTAGTTCCTTTAGAATATTTATTGGTGTTTTTTTCTTTTTTTTCGAGGCAGGGTCTCACTCTGTGCTCTAGGCTGGAGCGCAGTGTTGCAGTCACGGCTCACTGCGTCCTTCGCCTCCTGGGCTCAGGTGATCCTCCTCCTCCAGCCTCCCAAGTAGCTGGGACCACAGACATGTACCACCACACACAGATAATTTTTGGATTTTTTTTTTTTTTAATTTGGAGAGATGGGGTTTTACCATATTGCTCAGGCTAGTATTGAACTCCTGGACTCAAGCAATCTGACCATCTATGCCTCCCAAAGTGTTGAGATTACAGGTGTAAGCCACTGTGCCCAGCTATTTACTGGTGTCTTAATATGATGATTCTAATACTGTGTTCAGAAATTGTGTTTTCTTCACTTTACAAAGGATTCTTAATATTTCATTTTTTTCCATCCGTTGGCTGTTGAGACCATACCAGCTGTGGATAACCCGAATAGGATATAATCTCATAGGGGTAGAAGTTGTGTGAAGTAGGGAAGACTGGAGTAAAATGGGATGTTCTAGTTCTCTAAGGAAAGGAGATATTACTTTCTACCAGTGTACAAGTCATGTTTTAAAAGTTTGCTTTGAGGTTAGAAGTCAGGTCATCTCTTTGTCTACTCTTTGCTCTTTACTAGTAATTTGTTAATTCAGTCATCAAGCTTCTAGGTAGTAGCCAGACAACCTGAGCTGTCTCCTGTCCCCATCGATAAAGTGGTTATCATGCCCACCCTACTGTCAAAGTATAAATACTTAATGGGAACCCATTTTAGCAATAAATAAAAATAATAAGACATGGCCCCTACCTTCAGAGAATTGGCTGTCTCGCCATAGACATGAAAGTGAAAAAAATAAATAAATAAATAACATAGTGAAAAAAGTTTTTGTTTCCTGAGAATTGGATTCAGATCCAGGGGCAATGCAGCTGCTACTTTTGTCACTGCATTGCCTGCGGAGCATGTTCCCTGGGTAGACCTGCCCTTTCCCCTCCACTTCCCAGGTCTCCTGCAGCTGCATGTTGGGTTTGAGAGGACAACCTTTCCAGACAAAGATCATTCTTTGTTATGGGTACACACAGGGCTGGGTCTCCCACTAGAAATTTCTAATAAGCCCTAAGGGTGCAGTTTTAGCATAATGAGAAGTGAATTAGAATCACACTCTGAGAATTGAGCTTGGAGTCTTGAGTTGTATTTAGTGATTGTTTCTGAAGGGGCTTCTGCTCTTCTCGCTGCAGCATGCTTTGGACTTCTCTTTGGTCACGTGAGGGTTATAGCCCCCAGTGAGAAAACTTGGCTACTGATAAGATGCTTACAATTTTTTTCCCCAGGTAGTCGAGGCGGGTCAGGGAGCAGGAGTGGAGGATGTCTTCTCGACCTATGAGATAAGAAAAACAAACCCTTCTGAGGCAGCAAAGGCATTTGTTCCAATGCCTAATTTTAGAAGCAGAGTGTAAGGAGATGAGCTGAAGCATACATCAGTAACACCAATAAAAAGTTGAGCTGGGATGTTCTTGTTCTCAGCTTGAATGTTGGGCTATGGAACCAGAGTGCACAGGATTTTGCAAACAAGTAATTGCCTGTAGATTGTCGTTGTCTACTGGAGGGTCTAAGAGAGTCTAGCTGGCACCTTGTGAACAAGGAAACAAACTTGGTAGGAATTGAAGGATGAAAAGTAACTTTTCCTACATGAATCATCCAGGAAACAACAAGGAAGGGGAAGTAGAAAACCCTCAGATGGATGACTCCCTTGATTAGATCTTTGTGGTGCTCTGTAATCAGAGACTCTGAAAAGATGTCTGAACTTTTGAAGGAAATGGAAAGACTAAAAACTGTCCAGGTGAGGGATGTCAGATGCATGGTGTAAATGCTACCCTCCTCCTTCCTGTGCCATGGCAGACATCACCAATCAATCATGGCATTTTTTTTCCCCCTAAACTTCTCAGTACTCTATTTTAAGATCTACAAAATCGCAAACATCACCGCCTTCTGTGTGAAATCTCCCTGTGTCCAATTGGTTGGAATAAATTAGAATCATGAGACAAGTGACTGATACTAATCACAGGATCTTATTCTACCTTTTTTCTCATTTATTGCAACAATCATGAAGCCTCTTAAAGAGAAGTTTATTTTGGTGACTTCATTCTATTTCAGAGACTGGTCTTCTGATTTTTACTTTTATTTTGCATGTTGAGACTAAGGTTGATTTTCAAAGACAGATTCACACTAATCAAGGTTTAAGAAACTGATGTGTAGATGAAAACACTACTGTGTTACCCAGTGAGTATTATATTTGCATGAGTTTGACCTGGACATCATCTTCCTGTGAAGTAAAATTATAATTAGGAAGTTGTTTGGGAGTTGTGGAAACAGAACTAAACAAATCAGTTTCATGAATTCATTAATTTATTGTTCCAGTCATTCCATATTGAAGGCAAAGTGTCTGCTCTCATAAGGCTTACATGGCAAATAGAAACATGATAACAAACAAATATAAATGGTAATTTCAATGGCATTTAATGGTATAAAGAGTATAGAACAGGTATCATGATAGTGAATTAGATTCATAGTTTTGCACTTTGTTAGCTGACTGACCTTTTTTAAAATTTATACATTCCCCATTGCTAGAAGTCGAATAACTGAGGCCTTTGTCCAGGATGTGCCTTCTCTTGGACAGAGATTTAATGACAACTGCCAAGCACACCTGTGTGTGTGTCCATTGCTTACAGTGCTCTTTGGATAGATCAACATGTCCCAATACCGGAGAGTAGCATAGAAAAGTGGTTGAGACCATGAGCTCTGAGGTTTACAGATGTTGGGTGTGCCACTTTTATTCATTCAACAAATGTTCATTGAGCATGTGCTATGCACCAGGCAATATGCTAGTGCTGGAGACAGGCAGTAAACAACAGTCCTTGCTCTCACAAAGCCTCCTTTCTAGTTTGGAGAGACAGAGAGGGAGCAAATAAATGTAAAATGTCATTGGTGGGAAGTATTAGGAAGAAGAATGAAGCAGTATAAGGAAATAGTGACAAGGGCGGGGTGCTATTTTGGGAAGAGTGGTTTAAGCACAGCCTGGCCTAGGAGGTGACAGAAGAGACCTGAGTGAAATGAGGGTGCAAGCGAAAAGGATCTTGAGAGAACATTCCAGGCAGAGGGACAAACAAGTGCAAAGAGGCTGAGCTGGGAGCCTGCTTGGCACGTCTGTGGGTCAGCCAGGTTGTCCTGGACTGCAGTGGGATGGAAGAGGGTGACCCAGTAGGAAATAGAGTTTGAGAGGGGGCCAAGGTCATGTAGCATCCTGTTGGCTATGGTGAGGACTTTAGATTGTGTTTCAAATCAATTGGGAAGCCATTGGAGGGTTTTGACTTGAGAAGTGTCACGGTCTTTGCTACATTTTTAAAGGAGTCACTCTGGCTCCTAGGTGAAAAATAGACTGCAAGGGCCAAGAGTGGAAACAAGATAGCCAGTACAGAGGCCAATGCAGCAAGAGAGGAAGTCAGGATGGGGGATGAAACTGACTTGGACCAGGGTGGTAGTGGTGGCGGTGGGGGAGTGGTGTGATTCAGCTTGTTTCTTGAAGATAGCACCCAAATGTGATTGTAGTTAATACTGTGACTTTTCTGTAGCATGGTGGTGGCCATGTGTTTGGTCTCACAGCCTCCCCCTGTGGCCTCTTCACTCCTATCCAGGTCGAGGCCAACCCAGCTGCCTCTCACCACTTCCACTCGTCTTCATGGGGGCACGGGGAACTTCTGGGCCCTAACCTGCCCCTCACCAGCCATGGAGACGCAGGGCATGTCCTCCAATCATCCATCTAGTCTCCTCCCATGCCTCCTGGGCACCACTGCTCCTGCTTCATGTTGCAAATGGCAGACTGCCCCGGAAGGTCCTAGCAGCATGTGCTCAGCCAATGGTTTGGGGTCCCCACACCTAACACAGTGCCTCTAAAGCCCCTGAGGCCCTCTTTGAGAGATGCGGGCCTCATGGGGTGGGGATCACATTCCTTGTCCCCAGATTTCTCCCTCTCTCTGTGTCTTCCTTCTTCTTTCCATTCATCAGGGAAATGGATGAGACCTCTCTCAGGTAGAACTCTGGGAGCAGGTTTGCCAGGCTTGCCTTCTGACATGTGAAAGAAGGAGGGATTGAGGAAACCCCTTTCTCTCCTAACAAAGCCTTTCGTAGATTTGATAATACAATTGTAGATGCTCATGTGGAACCTGTACCTTTCTTTTGGCATATACTTTCACATCCTAGTACTTCTCTGCCAACACCCTGACACCACTCTACTCACTGGGAAGAGGGTCATTTACAGAGAAGCACGTAACATGTAACATAATTGAACATCATGACTTTCACAAGTGATTGTAACTTTCACCCTAGCTGGAGTTACCTCTGCTAGAGGTGGCTCCAGGGCAGGGAGGGCTCCATCTCCTCCCCACGGTGCCAGGCTTGTCCCTTTCCCTGATTGTTTGGAGGAGGAGAGTTTGGAAAGCCTCCAGAAAACAATTGTTAAAGCTAATCTGAAACAGGTTATAAGTGGCATGGGAGAAGCGGGAGGTGTGGACACGGGCAGCCCTGCCATGAGATGGAGGTCTCTGAATGCCAAAAGTGAGTGATCTGCAGACGGACGGTGCCCATGGGGCGGTCGGCCTTCGAGGGCCGTGTGGGAACATGTGAAGAGCAGGACGCTAGGCTCCCGTTGCAAACAGGTCAGTTTCTGTTTTCAGCACCGCTGGGGTGGCCTCTTGCTGAAAGAGGGTACAGTGGGGCTGAAAGTGAGTTTAATGGAGTTGCAATTCAGAGGCTGAGAGTTTTAGTCCAGCAACTGCTTAGTTATTTCTGTACAACTACAAAGCTCAAGTCCTCGATCAGTTAAATAGGAGCAATGCTGTAAAACCTCTGTGCAATCTACTTTGCAGGTCTGCTGGCAATGTACATAAAAGGGCTGCATACATTCCTAAGCTGGGACCGGGAAGGGTGGGTGGGAGGCAGACATTATCCTCAAGACAGGCAGAGCTAGTCATCAACATTTTACAATGTCACTTGCCTGGGAACCCTCCACACTTGCCTGGGCCTAGGGTCCAATGGGCTTCCTGTCTCTGACCAGAGGTCAGGAAACAGCTCTGTGCGGGAGCTGGCTGGATCTGCTGTGTGGGGTTGTCCTGGGGTTGATGCTTGTTCTTAGCAACAGGCTTTTCAAATGCACAATGCATGATTGTAGCCCTTGTGATGCAGCAGTTTTGAGCAGCGATGTACAGGTTGCCAACTGTAAAATATCACCATGTTCACACTAGTTCTAAACATGCGAAGAGAAGGGAATAATTCTATATTAAGACAAACCTTGCAATCTACCCTCCAGAACTTCTGGAAGAAATTAGGATCATTTTAAAGAGGACTGCGTTAACACAGTGGGACATTCATTCCTTTGATTTTATTCCTTACATATTCACAATTGGAAAATTTTCTCATTCTGGAGTTACTAAGTAGTGTGCGGGAAGGATTACTTATTTTTAAATTTATTTTTGAAGGAGGCTTTCCTTATTTCTTTTCATGTTAAAAAATGTACCCTCTCTGAAGCCCCCCGCCTTTTTTTTTTGGCATATATGTATTTAGCAGAACTTGGCATGAGCATGAGAGGCTGACCTTTAACTTGAGGAGGAGGAGGAAGTGCAGTGAGGGGCAGCTGTAGAGGGCGTGGAGGAGGCAGGATGACTCAGTGTCTCTGCAACGCTCTCCTCTCCCCTCTCGGACATGAGCCAAGCCTGTCCAACCAGTGCGGCATCAGAGAAAGAAATCCTGCAAAAGTGACCGCTGTGGTAATGACAGCATAAGTAGTTCCTCTTTTGAAGTCTTGATGCTCCTGTAGCTGTGGGAGAAACAGTCAGCTTTCAGATTCCTCCCTCGACTACTGGCAAATCATGAAGAACTATGTTTTCTCTCCAAGACACACCAGAGTGGCAGTAAGGGCAAAGAATGATTGGACTTTAGGAGCCGAAAAAGGACTAGAGGCAGACACATAGACAGCATGTCAGGGTGGCCCCTGGGTTCACAGTGATCTTGAGCCACCACTTAAGTTTATGGCAGTTGATTCTCCATAACAGGGGACAACTGCATTTACTAACTGAGAACTGCCTTTTCTCTCCATGGCTGCGTAGAGTTGGTCACTGTCTATGAGGCATCCTGTGGTCGTCTCTCTCTGTAACGAATGAAGCTCTGTCTGCCTGCCCCCTTTTCTACCTAACTGAAATTGAGTGGTAATTGCCTCCTGCACCCATATTTTCAAAATCTCAACTCACATACACACTATCTTTTGCTCTTGACTTGATAACAGCGATAGTAGCATGTCATCATCTTTATCAGCAATGGCAAAACCAGCAAAATGAGCACTTACTATGTGTAAGCCTGGTCAAAGATAACAGATGCGGCGGGGGGCGGGGGGAAGAGAGGGGGAGAGAGAGAGAGAGAGAGAGAGAGAGAGAGAGAGAGAGGTGTTACAATGTATTTGAGGATAAGGCCGTTATTCTTTCCCCAGCATGACAGTAAAACTCTTCTCACCAAAGTCATAAGTGACCTGCTAATTGCCAATCCCAGCAAACAATTCTCAATACCTTCCTGAAATGGTTGATGTGACCTCATATTTGAACACCCTTCCTTGGATGGCTAAGACAGCACCCTGCCTTGGCTCTGCTGCCACCTCTCATGCTACACCCTGAGGTCAGTCCTTCCTCCATCTGTCCCATAATGTAGCTGCGGTTTCTCAAGGTTCCTCCTTGGTCTTCTTGTCAGCCCTCAATTTTTTCTTAGCTACTTTAGCTAATCCTGGAGCATGTGAATTTACATTTTAACACATTTCCTGGAGGTACCGATATAAATCCCAGGCAGTTTTGAGAATCTCTGGACTTTGTCCTTCTAGTTCTCAGCATCTGCGTCTGTAAAATGGAGATGATAATGGTGTCTGTTTCATTGGACATTGTTAGGATTCCCTGTAAAGCACTTAGAAAAGTGCCTGGCACGTAGGCAGTTTTACGTAAGTATCTGTTGTTAAGTTTGGGCAAAGGCCTAATGACAAGCAAGTTTTTGAAGGAAAGTCGGGGCCTTTTGCAGAGACAGATGGTTATTCCCCGAAATCTAGTCTCTCCTCCTTCCAGAATGCCCCCTGTGGCACCCAGCATCCCTGGCCTCTCGGTGCTACAACAGCAGCTATGCTTTTCTGCAGTTCAACATGCCCAGAGTTGTGCAGGAAAATTCCTCGAAGTATTTCTCTATTTCATGGTTACCTGCCTCTCTTGGAAAGGTGGAAGAGTGGGAGAAAGGAGGGAGAAGAAAAAGTCATATTTACAGAAGGTCCACTGTGTATTTAATAGCAAAATATTTATTGAGCACTTCTAGTTGCCAGGCCTTTTGCATCTCTTGTCATTCTTCCAAGAACCTCCCTGGGAGGGTATCCTCCTGCTCTTATTGTCAGCGAGCACTCCAGTAGGTGCTCATTTATTCCCGCATTAGCATTGGAAAGCAGATGATATTTTTAAGGCTTTGTGATGGATTGTTCCTTCTCAGCCTTGTGTGCATTTGATTCACAGTTGGCCAACAGATAAAGAAATTCTCCAATAGTCTGTTGTAAGTCCTGGAATTATGACTTCATGTGGGATTGGACATTGTCTCCAGTTCAGCACCGAATCATGTTTACCTGCTTGTGGATGCAGTGAAGTCTGCCTCCAGTCACAGGCCCCAGTTATTTCTATACCTGGGTCTTGATGTAGAAATATAGAACATGGAATACCAGCTCAAACTGACATCCATTCTACATTCATGTATTCAACAAAAACGTAATACCCCCTTGTTTGGCTGAACACTGGGATTGTAGAATTGAAAAGCCTTCGCCCCTGCCCTGAAGGAACTCACATGTTGCATTGCATTACCGGGATCAGAAAGCAGGTCCTGGCCAGTCGCAGTGGCTCATGTCTGTAATCCCAGCACTTTGGGAGGCCAAGGCTGGTAAATCGCTTGAGGCCAGGAGTTTGAGACCAGCCTGGGCAACATGGTGAAACAAAAATACAAAAATTACAAAATACAGAATTAGCCGGGCGTGGTGGTATGTGCCTGTAGTCCCAGATGCTTGGGAGGCTGAGGTGGGAGGATCGACTTAGCCCAGGTAGGTTGAGGCTGCAGTGAGTCATGACTGCACCGTTGCACTCCAGCCTGGGTGACAGAGTAAAACCCTGTCTAAAAAAAAAAAAAAAAAAAAGTAGTCCTTCTCAGCCAAGTCAAAATCAATTATCAAATACCTGGAACTTCGTTGTGCAACCCGTGGTTTCTGTGCAATTTTGCTTTGTGGTGGTTACAAAATTTCCTCCTCTTGTTTTGTATGATGTCAGCGCTGTTGAGGAATAAGAATCTTGAGAGCTGGAACTGTGTCTCCTGTGACTGTGTCCCCACCAACTGGTTCAGTCCCTGCCACATAACATGTTCAGTGGCTGCTTGTTGAATTGATGGATGAGGTACAAGAACTATTCGTTAATATTAGTATCCATCCTCTGTAGATAACCAAACAGGAAGCCCAAAGACATTGACTTGACAGTATATTTGGAACATGCTAGGATTTAGATTTAGGCCATGAAGATTTGTCCCTATGTTTTTTTTCCTAAGAGTTTTATAGTTTTAGCTTTTATGTTTAGGTGTCTGGTCCATTTTCAGGTAACGTTTGTATATAATGTAAGGGAAATTATTCTTTTGCATGTGGATATCCAGTTTTTGCAGTAGCATTTTTTGAAGAATCTGTTCTTTCCCCATTGAATGATAAAAATAAGTTGACCATAGATGTGAGAGTCTGTTTCTAGGCTCTCAATTCCACTCCATTGGTCTACATATCGATCCTTATGCCAGTACCAAACTGTTTAGATTACTGTAGCTTTGTCAATCAAGTTTTTATATTGAGAAGTGTGTATGAGTCCTTCAACTTTGTTCTTATTTTTCAACATACTTTTAGCTAATTGGGGTCCCTTGAAATTCGATATGAATTTTAGAATGAGTTTTTTTATTTTTGCAATAAATGTCATTGGGATTTTGATAGTTATTACTGGTTAGTTTATTATATGTTGGACCACCCTTCCATTCCTGGGATAAATCCCATTTGGTCATTGAGTATACTCCTTTGAACATGCTGCTGAACTCAGCTTGCTAGTACAGTAAGTTCTCAACATCATCAACACATCCTTGGAAACTGTGACTTTAAGCAAAATGACCTAAAACAAAAACAATTTTTTTCATGAACATTAACATAAAATAAAGTTGAACAGGAAGCATTATGGAAGGACTTGCTGTATGTTATTTTGCTTAAAAGTCACAGTTTCCAATAACCTATCCATGACCTTAAGTGAAGACTTACTGTAATTTGTTGAGGACTTCTGTATTCTTTTCATAAAGGATTATTGGTGTGTAGTTTTCTTTCTTCTTCTTCTTTTTTTTTGAGACAGAATCTCACTCTGTTGCCCAGGCTAGAGTGTAGTGACGTGATCTTTGCTTACTGAAAACTCTGCCTCCTGGGTTCAAGCGGTTCTCCTGCCTCAGCCTCCAGAGTAGCTGGGATTACAGGTGTGCACCACCACGCCTGGCGGATTTTTGTATTTTGAGTAGAGTTGGGGTTTCACCATGTTGATCAGGCTCGTCCTAAACTGCTAACCTTGTGATCCACCTGCCTAGGCCTCCCAAAGTGCTGGGATTGCAGGCGTGAGCCATTGCACTTAGCCTGTAGTTTTCTTTTCTTGTAGTGCTTTGACTTTGGTATTAGAGCAATGCTGGCCTTATGCAATGAGTTAGGGAGTGTTCCTCTTCTTCAAGTTTTTGGAAGAGTTTGAAAAAGACTGCTGTTAATTTTTTTTTAAAAAAAAGGTTGAGTAGAATTCACCAGTAAGCCTTCTGGTGTAGAACATTTTTTTGTTGGAAATTTTTTTGATTACTGATTGAGTTTTTTTTACTTGTTATGGGTCTGCTGAGATTTTCTATCTTCTTGAGTTAGTTTAGGTAATATGTGTGTTTCAAATAATTTGCCCATTTCTTCTCGGTCAGGGGTCTTCAATCCCTGGGCCACGGACCAATACTGGACCATTGCCTGTTAGGAACTGGGCCACACAGCAGGAAATGAATGGTGGGAGGGTGAGTAAAGTTTCATCTGTATCTGCAGCTGCTCCCCGTCTCTCGCATCATTGCCTGAGCTCCGCCTCCTGTCAGATCAGTGGCGGCATTAGATTCTCATACGAGCGTGAACCCTATTGCGAACTGCGCATGCCGGGGATCTAGGTTGCGTGCTCCTTATGAGAATCTAATGCCTGATGATCTGTCACTGTCCCCTGTTACCCCCAGATGGGACTGTCTAGTTGCAGGAAAACAAGCTCAGGACCCCTACTTGTCCTACATTCTGGTGAATTGTATAATTATTTCGTTACGTATTGCAATGTAATAATAATAAAAATGAAGTGCTAAATAAATGTCATGCCCTTAAAGTCATCCTGAAACCATCTCCCAGCCCTGGTTCATGGAAAAATTGTCTTCCATGAAACCAGTTGCTGGTGCCAAAACAGTTGGGGGCCATTGTTCTAGATTATCTAATTTTCTGACATAAATTATTCAAGATATTCAAAGAACATAGTATGTGTGACTTTAGGAAATTTATTGAGGTCCCTTTGTGAGATTGTATATGGCAGATTTTTGTGAATATTTCATGACCGTTTTAAAAGAATGTTTTCTGTCTTTCATGCAGAAGTGTATATACCTAACACTTGAGCTTATCAATGATTTTTGTTTCTCTACTTTTATTTGTCTCTGCTCTGTCAGTTCCTGAAAGGGGCTTATGAAAATCTAACCACAGTTGTTTCATTGCATTCTCCTCAGACTTGTTTTATGTTTTGAGATCACATTGTTAAGTATATATATGTTCATTTTATCTTCTTATTCTTTTTGAGTATTTTACCAAATTTTAATGTCCTTCTTTGTGTATTATTATGTTTTTTACAAAACTTTGTGTGACAATTAATTATGTTGGCTTATTTTTGGTTCAGATTTTTCTGATTTTCTTTTTTACTTTTTTTTTTTTTGAGACAGAGTTTTGCTCTTATTACCCAGGCTGGAGTGCAATGGCGCAATCTCGGCTCACCGCAACCTCCGCCTCCTGGGTTCAAGCAATTCTCCTGCCTCAGCCTCCCGACTAGCTGGGACTACAGGCGTGCGCCACCATGCCCAGCTGATTTTTTGTATTTTTAGTAGAGACGGGGTTTCACCTTGTTGACAAGGATGGTCTTGATCTCTTGACCTCGTGATCCACCCGCCTCGGCCTCCCAAAGTGCTGGGATTATAGACGTGAGCCACTGCACTTGGCCCTCTTTTTTACATTTTTAATGATTGTTAAAAGGGTGTTCTGCAAACGAATAATGCTAGATCAAAAAAAAAAAAATTCTAATCTGATTGGTGCGTTCAACTCATTTACACTGGTACAATTCCTGTTATATTTTTTATTTTTTTGTAGAGATGGAGTCTCCCTATGTTGCCCAGGCTGGTCTCAAACTTCTAGCCTCAAGCAATCCTCCTGCCTCAGCCTCCAAAACTGCTGGGATTATAGGGCTTCTCTTCTTTTAGGTTCTTTTTCTGTGTTCATGAAATCTGCTCCCTCTGGTATACATTGTTAAATGAGCTGTTGTTCTTATTTAATCACTCCTTATTTCCTCCTGAATCATATTGCCTTGGAACTGTATCAGGGACCCTTTCTCTATTTGTACCTCTTCCCTAACAGGGCAACTTTGTTCCTCAGAGATCTTCTTAATTCTGCTTTGGGCTGTGCCAATGTGTCCATTCATTTCCAGCAGGTGCTGGGCTGGGCGGTCATTGCTATATTTCATTTCATTTAGATTCTGGGCAGATACTGATCTTCCCAGGTCCATGTTGGGGAAAGAAAGGGTCAGAGACTGACAGCTCTCCCTGGCCTCCATGCTCGTCGGTGGCCTGGCCCTCCTCCAGCTTAGGATACTGTCTCTGCATAGCGACCCAGCCTGTGTTCTCAAGTGAGTCTCACAGCAGTAACAGTGAGTTCTGGGGTTCACCACATTTCTTTTTGCTCCCGGGGTGTCTCGGAATTTGGTTCAGAGGAAGAAGCAGCAAAGTGTGTTAACTCATCATCTTATTGGAGCTTTTTCAACCACTGTCCTCCTTTGATGCACTGACTGATTAGAAATTGCTGATAGATACACAAATTTCTTGCGCTATACATGGTCAGAAAGTTTTGGTTGTGAGTGGGAGTTGTATTTCCTTATTCTGAGTGAGAAAATGACACTACTAACTCAGTCTCACAAATAAAAGTAAATTTAAAAGCTTGATAATGTGGCAGACGCACAACAACCGTGTTAGAGCAAAGAGATTCCATCTGTGGAAGATAGAGGAAGGAAAGGCATCTTGTTTTGTGCCCGCCTCTGTCAGTACTACTTGGGTGCTGACCTGGTGTCCTACACCAGTGATTGCTTCTCTTCAGACCTGCACACCTCCCACAGCCCAGGGATGTCATTTTCTTTCTTTCTTTTTTACTTGTACTGGTTTGCATATGTATTTTTTTTTATTTTACTTTAAGTTCTGGGATACATGTGCAGAACGTGCAGGTTTGTTACGTAGGTATGCATGTGCCATGGGGGTTTGCTGCACCAATCAATCTGTCATTTAGGTTTTAAGCCCTGCATGCATTAGGTATTTGTCCTAATGCTCTCCCTCCCCTTTCCCCCTGTGTGTGATGTTCCCCTCCCTGTGTCCATGTGTTTTCATTGTTCCACTCTCACTTATGAGTGAGAACATGTGGTATTTGCTTTTCTGTTCCTGTGTTAGTTTGCTGAGAATAATGGCTTCCAGCTTCATCCATGTCCCTGCAAAGAACATGAACTCATCCTTTTTTATGGCTACATAGCATTCCATGCTGTATATGTGCCACATCTTCTTTATCCAGTCTATCATTGATGGGAATATAGGTTGGTTCCAAGTCTTTGCTATTGTAAATAGCGCTACAGTAAACATTTGTGTGCATGTGTCCTTATAGTAGACTGATTTATAATCCTTTGGCATTTTTTTTTTTTTTTTTTTTTTGAGACGGAGTTTCGCTCTTGTTGCCCAGGCTGGAGTGCAATGGCGTGATCTCGGCTCACCGCAACCTCCGCCTCCTGGGTTCAAGCAATTCTCCTGCCTCAGCCTCCCGAGTAGCTGGGACTACAGGCGCACGCCACCACGCCCAGCTAATTTTTGTATTTTTAGTAGAGATGGGGTTTCACCACATTGACCAGGATGGTCTCGATCTCTTGACCTCGTGATCCACCCGCCTCGGCCTCCCAAAG
>PVKV010031015.1:0-21547 GCA_004027835.1 Alouatta palliata
GCCCTCCCTCCCAGCCTTTCCTTCCTTCCTTCTTCCCTCCCTCCCTTCCTCCCTCTCTCCCTTCCTCCCATCCTCCCTCCCTCCTCCTCTTTCTCTCCTTCTCTCTCTCTCATTCCTTCTCTCTCTCTTTCCTATAATCCCCTGTTATGTAAGTGCCATATTGATGCAGTGGAAAGGTGCATGAGGAGGAGGAACATTCTGTATTCTATGATCAGGTCTCTGTCTTTTATTGAGCCTCTATTCCTGGTTTGTGATCTTCACAAGTGTTTCCCTCCATCTCTTAGGCTGGAGGGATCAGGAGCTGAGGTGGAGTTGGATATTTTTCTTCTCTCACATAGAACACTAGAAAGGGACTAGTGTTGAGTGCTTCCCTCTCCCCCTATTGAAGGATATAGGACTGAAGTTGGGTATTTCCCTTCCCCTAAGCTAGTTAACCTCTGACAAAATAATTTCCCTTGAGTACAAACTATATTAAGGAGATCAGAGAGCTCTTAGTGTTTTTCAGAATCGTTATGTGTCTTGTCCTTGTGCTAGAAGAACAAGGGTAGTTTACTCTGATCTTCACAGTAAGAACTTTCTGAGGCTCTAGGAGGAAAAACTCATGAAAGTCTGATTTCCCCCGATACTCCCCTCAGGTCTTGGAATTTTTGACTCTCTAGCTTGTCCACAGTGAGCCTCCAGCATTTGACCAACTATAGGTTAAGTGTTTCTACTGGTATTGACTCCAGGTCAAAATGGAAGACAGGGGAATAATGAGAAGCACAGCTTGCCACTTCTGCTCCTGGTAAGCAGTGCTTCTCTTTATTCACATGTTTTCCATTTTAGGGGACAGCAGTTTGTTTTAGGCACCAATTTTTCATGGATCTAAGATTTGTTCATTTAAAAATTTTCCAGTGTTTTTGTGTGTATGTGAGGTTGGGAATGACAACTTTCAAGTTGTTTATATATTGGATCAGAAATGTAAGTCTCCCAATGTTTGTAACATAATATGGAAATTCATGTAAATATCCACCAATAGGGGAAATGGTTTTAAAAAATTATGATTAAATACATAGGCAACAAATAATAGGGTAAGAACTTTGCTTGGTGAAAGTTCTGAGATTTACTTCATATAAAAACTATGAAGTTAGTCAATCACAGCTTCATGGATGGAAGCCATGAGATTTTTGGATCAAAGACAAAGCACTTGATTATTCACAGTACAGCAGGCAAGGGTATCATGCATGCATAAGTTCACCTTGTCCCTCATTTCAGGGAGATGAGGTACAGCAGTTTATATGGATCCTGCACATACGGTCATGTTGCCTAATGGCTTATGAATCTCAAACTTACAGAACCCAAAGCTTTCATAATCAACTGCAAACTGATCTGTTTTTTGCCATAGAGAGATGCTATCTTTATTTGCCTTGGATAGTAAAGAAATCTTCCCTCTGCCTAGAAGAGATTTACAATCTCTATTTTCCAAGGAAGTTTGCTAAACAAACATTCTAGAAAAGATATCTGTGAGAAAAACAGCCAGTATATTTGTTGATAAGATTTTCAGCAATGTGAGAGAAATATGAAGATTGTCTCTCAAAAAACTCAGGATCTGGAACTAAACTATCTCATTTCGACTACCTCTGATGTCTTCTATCGCTGTGATCTTGTGCGAAGTTAATGCATCTCTCTGTCCTTTAAATGTAAATTGGGTTTAATCATTTGTACTATTAAGAATTGAAGTGCATAGAGCATTACAAAAGTACCAGAATCCCCAGCCTAGTCAAAATGGTGAAACCCCATCTCTACTGAAAATACAAAAGTCATCTGGGCATGGTGATGACACTTGTAAGGCTTAGGTGGGAGGATCACTTGAACCCTGGAGGCGGAGGCTACTGTGAGCTAAGATCACGTCACTGCACTACAGTCTCTGTGACAGAGCAAGACTTCATCTCAAAAAAAAAAAAAAAAAGAAAGGAAGAAAAGTACCATAATCCAACTAAATGGTTAAACATATTAGCTGGTATGGTACTATAATTATGATACACTCATACAAATGAATTCTATCTCTTATACATGAATGAAACAATGCTATGGAATTATATCTAAGATGTAATTTAAGTGGGAATAAACCAAAGTCCAAAGCACTATAGAGCATACTACCATCTGTGTGAAATCAAAATAAAACCTAAATATGCACAAATACCTACAGACCCACATATATAGATGCTTGTTACATATGCCTAGGGTGTCTCTAGAAGGATACTCACATACTGGAAATTCAGCTTGTCTCTGAAGAGATGAGCTTATTGCTATGGAACAGGGTAGAAAGAAAGCATAATTTTCTCTCTAATCTTCTTAGTAAATTTTGAACATGGTAGTATGTGAATGTATTAACTATTTTTAAATGCTTAACACAAATAACTACATGGATAGTTTATTTTTATGAAAATGTCTTTGTTTACGAGGAAACCTCAACAGTTTATATGTTGAGATGCAAACAAATACAGCCTATTAAAATACCAAGTCATTTTAATAATGTAGAGTTTTGAATTGGTTATATAAAAATCTGAATAAAGAATATCTTCAATAAAAATACAAGTAAAGGGTACAATTATAACCAGGACTGTGTGTTTGGTAGTTTCAAGTTGAATCAACTTGCTTGAATTGACTTGGTGACTTTTGATTCTTGCAGGATTAATTCATTAAACTTCCTTTGAAATTTTGGTTTTGTCCTATTCTAGACTGCAAAATTTATATGCCAAACAAAACCAGAACCTTTAAAAAGACTCTATTGAATTTCCTGTGCACTTGTGAATGTCTGTGGTTTTTATCATCAAACCACAAAAAAAGCAGGATTAAGATATGTAGACCTTGCAATAATGGTGAAAACTTCACATTAATTATGGATGAAAGGCTCAGCAGAACTCAGCAAGTTCAGATTAAGTTTGGCAAATTTATTGTTATTTTCCAGAAAACTAGCCAAGTATTACATGGTGGGGGTTACCCATCCTCTCCCCTCTACCACCACGTTTCCCTTTGCATCAATTATGTCATTGAGATTTTGGCAATTTTGCTCTGGATTTATGGGAATTGGAAAGAAGGCTAATGACTGCAGCCTCTTGGGCTCTCTTTTCTGTGGACGGCATTCTCCTTGATGTTGTCATTTTAAAATATACTATTGCTCATATCTGCCTCTTGTACTTAATCTTACCCTTGAAATGTCCCAGATCTTGTGATGTGGCTAGCTCTCAGAAAAACATTGCGGCTGCTAGATAGCCAAGAATCTTTAATATTGATATAATATTTTCATAATAGTCATTGCCTGTTCTAAAACATTACAAAAATATATTTCATTATACATAACTTTTCAATAGTCCTAGCATCATCTATAGTTCAGTCTTCACCACTCCACACGGCAACGACTATGGATATTGACATCTGGAAGATAGTTGAGTTCAGATCTGGATTGTTACCTCTCTTACCTGCTGTGCAAACTTAGAAAATTACTACACATTCCTGATCATCCCTTTCTCTAGAAGAAATAGGGTTTAATCAATTCACAACAGTTAGACTCCTGGGATAAAAGGAGCATAATTAATAGGGTTAAATGAAGCATTAATGAAGAGACTCTTTACAAGGTTGTGAGCAGAGTTCAAAGGAAACCAACAAGTGAGACGCCCAGGGTCAGCACCACCAGGAACACATTACTATCTCCACACCTGAAGAGGCAATGAAAGGGCATGGTTACCAGAACCAAGCAAGAATGCTGCTATGAGAGAAGCTTACCCAGTGAGAGTTAAATAAATGGAGACACAATATGTGCAAAGTGTTTAGAAAAATAAAACTAGTGCAGAGGCATGTGTTTAAAAATAAATAAATAAGGCCGGGCACGGTGGCTCACGCCTGTAATCCCAGCACTTTGGGAGGCTGAGGCGGGTGGATCATGAGGTCAAGAGATCGAGACCATCCTGGTCAACATGGTGAAACCCCGTCTCTACTAAAAATCCAAAAAAAATTAGCTGGGCGTGGTGGCGCGCACCTGTAGTCCCAGCTACTTGGGAGGCTGAGGCAGGAGAATTGCTTGAACCTGGGCGGCGGAGGTTGCAGTGAGCCAAGGTCGCGCCACTGCACTCCAGCCTGGCGCCTGGTGACGGAGTGAGACTCTGTCTCAATAAATAAATAAATAAATAAATAAATAAATAAATAAATAAATAAAATATTCATAGATGAGAAAAGTAGATTTTGTAAAGATGTCAACAATTGGAAACTGGTGATAAGAGTAACCATTTTTTTCTTAGAAAAGAGAAATAACAAGGGAATTTACCCAGAATTTATTTAAATGTTATACAAATTAAAATTGAAAAAAATGTGATATAACAAACCAAAGGAAAATAACTATACTTCTGAAACAAACTTAAATGCACAAAAGGAGTCACTATGATTAAAAAAAAAACCACTGAGAGGAAAATGATTTTTTTCAATAAATTTTGCTTAGAAAGTTGGCCAAGAGTTTAGGAAAGATTGGATGCTTACTTTTAATATACAATTTCAAAAAGTCTAAATAAATAACATAAGTCTTGAAAACAATGAATTCTATAATTAACAGAAATTATTTGCAAATATAGAATTGATCTGATGCTATTTTTGTTATCATTTTTTGCAGTTTTTATGTACTTTTACTTCACATTATATTATATTCCTTGATGCTTGAGTTATTTAGAAATGTATCTTTTCTTTATTATTTTAGCATAATTTTTACAAAGTATACGTTTTGTTTCTGTTTTCATGATTTAGTCAGAGAATGTTTTTGCATATTACGTATTTTTAAAAACAAATTGAAACTTGCTTTATAGGCTAGTTGTGGTTATTTTTTTAAATGCTGCCTGAATTATTTATGATCAAGAATTCAAAAGCAAATGCAACAAAACCAAAAAAAGACAAATGTGTCCTAATTAAACTAAAAAGCTTCTGCACAGCCAAAGGAACAATCAACATAATGAACAGGCAACCTATGGAATGGGAAAAACATATTTTCAAGCCATGTATCAAACAAAGATGCATATATGCTATGGTTTAGCTCTGTGTCCTCACTCAGATCTCATCTCAAATTGTAATCCCCATGTGCTAAGGGAGAGACTTGGTGGGAGGTAATTAGGTCATGGGGGGCGGTTTCTCCCATGCTGTTCTTGTAATGGTTGGGGAGTTCTCATGACATCTTGATGGTTTAAAAGTGGCAGTTTCCTCTGTGCTCTCTTTTTTCTCCTCCTGCCATGTAAGGAAGGTGTCTCCTTCCGTTTTGCCTTCTGCCCTCATTGTAAGTTTCCTGAGACCTGCCCAGTCGTGCAGGACTGTGAGTCAATTAAACCTCTTTTATTTATAAATCACCCAGTCTCAGGTAGTATCTTTATAGCAGTGTGAAAACTGACTAATAGACCAGGATCTACAAGGAATTCAAACTAAAAAACAACAACAAAATATGCCCATCAAAGAGGGGGCAGGCGGGGCTCAGTGGCTTATGTCTATAATCCCTCCCCTTTGGGAGGCCGAGGTGGGTGATCAGAGTCAGGAGATTGAGACCATCTTGGTCAACATGATGAAACTCCGTCTCTACTAAAAATATAAAAAAATTAGCCAGATGTGATGGCGTGTGCCTGTAGTCCCAGCTACTCAGGAGGCTGAGGCAGGAGAATCATTTCAACTTGGGAGGTGGAGGTTGCTGTCAGCCGAGATTGCACCAGCACTCTAGCTCTGGTGACAGTGTGAGACTCCATTTCAAAAAAACAAAAAGAAAGTGGGCAAAGGATATGAACATTTTTCAGAAGAAGACATACAAGTGGCCAAGAAACATATGCAAAAAGTGCTTAACATAACTAATAGTCAGAGAAATGCAAATCAAAACCACCATGAGATACCATCTAAAACCAATTAGAATGGTGACTATTAAAAAGTCATAAATCAACAGTTATTGGTGAGGATGCAGAACAAAGGAAATGCTTATATGCTGTTGATGGGAATGTAAACTAGTACAACCCTCCTACTGAATATATACCTAAAGGCAAATAAATCATTCTATTAAGAAGATATCTCTACTCTTATGTTTATCACACTATTCATAACAGCAAAGATATGGAATCAACCTAAGTGTCCATGGAGAATTGGATTAAAAAATGCTATATATATATATATATATATATATATATATATATCCAATACATGTATATATATATCTCATTATATATATTTATATATGTCACATATATATATTTATTTGTGTCAAATACCACATACTCTCACAAGTGGGAACTAAACAATGGTTACACATGGACAGAGTGGAATAATAGAAACTGAAGATGGCAAAAGGTGGGAGAGTAAAAGGGGGGCAAAGGTTGAAAGTTATCTATTGGATAAAATGTTCACTGTTTGGATGATGGGTACACTAGAAGCCCAGACTCCACCACTCTGTAATATATGCATGTAAGAAATCTTCACTTGTAACCCCAGAAACAAAAAATTTAAAAATGACAAAATTTTTAAACATGCCTCTTGAGTACTTGAAAGACTATATTCTCCAGTTTTAGGGCAAGATGCTCTTTATATTTATTGTTTCAACAATCTTTTAACAGGGTATAAAGGTCTTCAAAGGGTAATTAGGTAAGAATTGGTTTTTCAGTTTCTCGAATTTTGTATGTATTACTTCCTCAAATCTAACTCCTGGAGAACTTATTAGAAAGGTTATTATGTATTCTTTCTTTGCCCTGAGAACTCATTGGAAAGGGTATTATGCATCCTTTCGTTTCCCTCAGAACTTATTAGAAAGGTTATTATGTATCCTTTCTTTTGCCTTTTGTCATCTCTTCTTTACCAATTGATATGATTTGGCTGTGTCCCCACCCAAATCTCATCTTGAATTGTAACTCCCACAATTGTCACGTGTCATGAGAGGAACCCAGTGGGAGGGGGTAATTGAATCATGGGGGGCAGGTCTTTCTCATGCTGTTCTCGTGACAATGAATAAGTTTCATGAGATCTGATGGTTTTATAAAGAGCTGCACAAGCTCTCTCTTTTTGCCTGCTGCCATCCATGTAAGATGTGCCTTTCTCCTCCTTGCCTTCTGCCTTGATTGTGAGGCCTCCCCAGTCATGTGGAACTGTAAGCTCATTAAATGTCTTTCTTTTGTAAGTTGTCCAATCTCAGGTGTGTCTTCATCATCTGAGTAAAAACAGGCTAATATACCTAACTTCTGTTTTCCTCTACAAAGTCATACCTCTCACCAATCTAAGTCTTGCTATTGTGCAATGCCCTGCATTAAAAATTTCCTAAGTAGTACTTTGGAATATCAGTGCTGGTGTTGAAAAAGGAAATGATTTTAGTTCCTGCTTAATAGTTCCTGCTTAAAGAGAAGTAGTTTTTACATTCTTTTCTGAAACAAATGTATTATATATAAATATATATTATATTGTTTAGATAAAATACATATATTTCATTCACACACTTAGCATATGCATCTTGAGTCAACCAAAACAAAAACAAAGTCCCCATGTACAAGTGGAAAAATACATTATAGTTTTATGTCACAATTTGCATCTTTTTATATTGTTTATCACTTAGCAAATTGTTGTAGCTATATACAATAAAAGCATAGTACTCCAGAAAACTACTGAATCAGAAAGGAAGACAGCAAGAGAGGAGGAAAGGAACCAAAGAAGTAGAAGCACCCAACAGGAAACAATTAACAAAATGGCAATTAGTTTTTAATCTATCTGTAGTAACTTTAAATGTAATGGATTAAATTATCCAATCAAAAAGTGGCTGAGTAAAAAATAAGATCCAACTATATGCTGCCTAGGACACTCACTTTTGCTTTAAGGATGTAGTAGGCTGAAAGTAAAGGGATGAAAGAATATTTCATGCAAATAGAAACCAAAAGGGAGCAGGGGGAGGTATATACATTAGAAAAAAAAAATAGACCTTAAGTAAATAGCTGTCAGAAGAGACAAAGATCTTTGTTATATCATGAGAAAGGGGTCAATTCATGATTGTAAATATATTTGCGCCCAATATTAGAGCACCTAAATATATAAAGCAAATATTAACAGAACTGAAGGGAGAAACAAGTAACAATAATAGCACAAGAGTTTAAAACTATTTTTTAACAATGAATAGATCCTCCAGACTGAAAATCAATAAGGAAAATGCCGACATGAATAGAACAATAGATCAAATGAACCTGACACATATGTGCAGATCGTTCTATCCAACAGCAGCAGAATATGTATTCTCAAAACATTATATTAATTAATTTTAGGCCATAAAACAGAAAAGTTATTATGCATTCCCTTTTGTCTTTTGTCATCTTCTCTTTGACTATCTTCTTGTTTTCTC
Organism: Alouatta palliata; assembly: GCA_004027835.1. Lineage (NCBI taxonomy): Eukaryota > Metazoa > Chordata > Mammalia > Primates > Atelidae > Alouatta > Alouatta palliata. The sequence continues at coordinate 8,363 of PVKV010031015.1, forward strand.
TCCAAAGTAAATTAAGAAATTTAAGAAGATTAAAATCATATCAAATATCTTGTCTGACCACAATGGTATAAAACTAAAAATCAATAACAGAAACAATATTGGAAGATTCACAAATACGTGGACGTGAAACATGTTCCTGAAAACCCAATGGATCAAAAAAGAAGTGAAAAGAAAAATGAAAAAAAAATTAAGGAAAACATAACATGCTAAAACTTATGAAATGCAGTTAAAACAGTTCTAAGAAGAAAGTTTGTAGCAATAAAAAAAAAAAACAAAAAAACCTCTAAAATAGAAAACCTAAATTTATGCCTTAAGGACCTAGAGAAGAAGAACAAACTGCCAGGTGTGGTGGCTCATACCTGTAATCTCAGCACTTTGGGAGGCCGAGATGGGTGGATTGCCTGAAGTCAGGAGTTCAAGACCAGCTTGACCAACATGGTGAAATCCTGTCTCTGCTGAAAATACAAAAATTAGCCGGGTGTGGTGGTGGGCACCTGTGATCCAGCAACTCAGGAGGCTGAGGCAAAGCAAATTAACAAAATAAAAGATAAAAATCATATGATCATTTCAATAGATGTAGAAAAAAATCTGACAAAATTTAACGTGTTCATGATTTAAAAAAAACAAAAACCTCTGAACAAATTAGGTATAGAAGGAATGTACTTCATCGTAACAAAGGTTATGTATGACAAGCTCACAGCTAACATCATACCCAATGTTTCAAGCTGAATTTTTTTTCTCTACAATCAGTAATAAGACAAGATTGCTCATTCTCTTTACTTCTATTCAACATAATACTGAAAGTCTCAGCCAGAGCAATTAGGCAAGGAAATGAAATAAAAGGCATCCAAGTCAGAAAGGAAGAAGTAAGATTTTCTGTTTGCAGATGATTTATTCTTACATAGAGAAAACACTAAAGAATCCACAGGGGGAAAAAATTGTTAGAACTAATAAACACGTATCAGTAGACTTGAGCAAAATCTACACAGGGAAGCCAGTTGTGTTTCTGTACACTAGCAACAAACTATTCAATAAAACATTAAGAAAGCTATCTCATTTACAATAACATCACTGAGAATAAAGCAGTTACAAATCAAATTTAACCAAGAAGGTGAAATATTATTGATGAAAAAGGTTGCAAAAGACACAAATAAAATATATTTTGTGTTCATGTATCAGAATCCAGAATCTATCTATCTATCTATCTATATATATCTTGACAGATAGATAGATAGGTATATTTTGAGATGAAGTTTTGCTCTTGTTGCCCAGGCTGGAGTGCAGTGCCTCGATCTCGGTTCCTCACAACCTGCACCTCCCAGGTTCAAGCAATTCTCCTGCCTCAGCCTCCTGAGTAGCTGGGATTAGAGGCATGTGCCACCACGCTCAGCTAATTTTGTATTTTTAGTAGAGATGGGGTTTCTCCATGTTGGTCAGGCTGTTTTGAATTCCGACTTCAGGTGATTCACCCATCTCTACCTCTTAAAGTGCTGGGATTATAGCACGAGCCACCTCGCCCGGCCACATGTATCAGAATAATTAATATTGTTAAAATGTTCATACTACTCAAATCAGTCTACAGACTGAATGTAGTCTCTATAAAAATTCCAATGGTATTTTTCACAGAAATAGCATTATAAAATTCATATGAAACCACAAAAGACCCCAAATAGCCAAAGTAATCCTGAGCAAAAAGAATAAAGCTGGAAGTACCACACTGACTTAAAATTTTACTAAAAAGCTGTATTAGTCAAAACAGCATGTTGTCAGCATGAAAACAAACACATAAGCAAATGGAACACAACGGAGAGTCCAGAAGTAACTCCATGTATTCACAGTAAATTGATTTGAACAAAGGTGCCAAGAAGACAAAATGGAAAAAATTCTCCTCAATAAATGGTATTGGGACAACTGGACATCCACATGCAGAGTCGATATCATAAAACTCCTAGAATACATTGTAAGGAAAAAGCTCCATGATATTGGTCTAGGCAATGGTTTTTAACTTATAAATCCAAAGGCACAGGCAATAAAAACCAAATAAACAAGTGGAATTACATCAGACTTCTGCACAGAAACAACACAATTAAAAGGCAATTGTGAAATAGAAGAAAATATTTGCAAAACATGTATAAGGGGTTAATACCCAAAATACATAAAGAACTCATAAAACTCGGTAGCAAGATTTCATTACGACATGATTAGGTATGGATTTTCTTTTTATTTGGAGTCACTGTGCTTCTCGATTTGGGGTGATGATTCTTTTATAATTTCTGGAAATTATAAACCACTAAATGTTGGAACATTTTTTTCTCCTAATCTCTTTAGCATTTCTTTTTGGTACTCTATAAAGATATATATAGAAGTTTCTCTTTTTTTAGAGGTAGTCTCGCCCTGTCACCCAGGCTGGAGTGCAGTGGTGCAATCTTGGCTCACTGCAACCTCTGTCTCCTAGGTTCAAGCAATTCTCCTGCCTTGGCCTCCTGAGTAGCTGGGATTACAGGTGTGCACCACCATGCCCGGCTAATCTTTGTATTTTTAGTAGAGATGGGATTTCACCATGTTGGTCAGGCTGGTCTCGAACTCCTGACCTCAGGATCCACCCGTCTCGGCCTCCCAAAGTTCTGGGATTACAGGTGTAAGCCACTGCGCCTGGCCCTAGAATTTTCTACTGTCTTCTTCATTTCTTTTAATAGATATTTTAAAGTATTTTGCATTATAAAAGAAAAACAGTGTTAATTTGATTTTTTTCTACTTATACCTTACTCCTAATTATATGGGATGATAGTTATATATGATAAAGCTGTTAAATGATAGCTGTCTGATTTAGGGTCTAGAAAATCCTTTTTTATTCAAAATTAATTTATAACTTTTCCTCAAACTATCTGTAAAAATATTGGATCTGATTAACCTATTCAAAAGAAAGTAAGCTTATTGCAAAAATGCATGCACATTATATTTGTATTTAAAGATTTTAATGAACTTAACTATTTGAAATAAATTATCTATTTGTAAATTATGTCTTTTACAATCACTCTTCTGTATTTTGATCCATATAATTATTTTTCCCAACTTTAAATAATTTAACTTTGTTCAAAAGAAGTTAATAGTTAAATTATCAAAGTATAAAAAATATTTGATGTTTTATTTTCCTAAAGTTGGTGTTGTTAATATTTTGTTAGAAAACACACAAACACACATACAATGGGGAGGGTACTAAGACTGTCGAGTAGTTCTTTCCAAAGATAGAACAAACCTGACTTGTAAAACTTATGCAATAATATTTTTAATGTCTTAATTTATTCCTTTTAGCAAAATAAATGCAATTTCTAGACCCTTTTTCTAACATATGTAACATTTGCAAGTAGACTAAAATTAAAACATCAGAAGAAAATTATGGGATATATATCTGGAGACCTCCTGACAATAATTACAGTAATGAAGAATAATTCTAGGGTTGAACATTATATCAATAATGAATAATTATTTAGGAAAGTGATAATACAGTAAGTTAAAGAATTTAAAGATAGTTGATATTCAAGCATGTTAGCTCAGGGGAGAATGTAATTTAATTTTAAGCAGAGTCGCATTAATATGTAAGATTCAAAAGACTAACATATTTCTTTCAAAATCATATTTTCAGAAGTTGAAAGTAAATAAATTTTAAAATATATTACTTACTTCTCCTTTGAAGTTGAGGATTTAACAAGGTTGATCTGGGATTTGACTAATCAAAATTAACCTAAAACTAGTATCTGAGACGAAAAACATAATATGACCTACTTTATTTAAGGTACATTGTGTAGTCCCATATAAGGGTACAAATATTTATAGAATAATGTTGGAAAATTGGAAACAATAAAGAAATTATGCCAAACTAAAATAATATTTAAGAATATGCAATTTAAAATAAGACTTCTTGGAATCAAATCTTTGGTTTTATCACAGCGAGTGCTGTTTGACTTTGGGGAATTTATTCTTCACTTCATTTTTCTATAAGTTGAAAATAATGAAATCCACATTATGCAGTTTTTTAAAGATAAGTGGATTATTATAAAATGCTTAGTACAGTGGTTGGCATGTAGTAAATGCCATTTATTATTGTTATTATTACATTGGTTTGGAAACATATTACATTATCTTACTATCTTCTGCTGTGAATGGTTGTGTCCCCTCAAAAATTATACAGTGAAATTCTACCCCCAAGGTGATAGTATTAGAAGATGGGGACTTTGGGAGGTGATTAGTTCATGAGGTTGGAGCCTTCATGAATGGGATTAGTGCCCTTATAGAGAAGACCCCACAGAGACCCTTGCCCCTTCTGCCATTTGAAGACACAACAAAATGATGCTATCTATGAGCTAGAAAATGAGCCCTACTAGATAGCAAATCTCCTAGCGCCTTGATCTTGAACTTTCCAACCTCTCAAACTGTGAGAAACAAGTTTCCATCATTTATAAGGTATCCAGTTTATGGTGTTCTGTTATCGCAGCCTGAGCAGGCTAAAGTAGGAAACTGGTGCTGAGCAGTGGGGTTAGTAGGAAGAGGGAAAAGGTTAGAAAAATTAATAAAAAACCAGTATAAAAGGGATTGTATTAACGTTATCTAATAGAAATTGCTTGTAGGAAGCCCCCTTGAAGCCCAAGTTAAGAAGGGTTCTGCCAGAAGTACTGTAGCACATACCCTAAAATGTGGAAGCATCTTTGGAACTGGGTAATGGGTAGAGGTTGAAAAAGTTTGGAGGTGGATGCCAGAAAAAAGTCGATACTGCTGTGAAAGGATTATTAAGAATGATTCTAGTGAGAGCTCAGACAGAGAAGAGGAGAGCTATAGAGAAAGCCCCAATCATCTTAGAAAAGATTGGCCTAAGTGGTAGTAAACAGAATGTTGGTAGAAATATGGACACTAAAGGCTATTCTGGTGAAGTCTCTGACAAAAATGAAAAACATGATATTGGACAATGAAGGAAGAGTGATCCTTGTTATCGTGTGGCAAAAAAACATGGCTGAATTATGTTCATGTCCTACTGTTTTATAGTAGAACTTACCAGCAATGAAATTCAATATGTGGCTGGGGAAATATCCATGCAAAGTGTTAAAGAAGCAACCTGGTTTTTCTTGATTGCTTCTTATAAAATGCAAGAAGAAAGAAATGAGTTGAAGACATAGTTGTTAATCAAAAGGGAAGCAGAAATTTAAAGTTTGAAAATTTCTAAGCCTAGCCCTATTGGAAAAAATGAGAAAGTCTGTTTATGAGAGAATAAGGGTTTGGCCATGTGTATTAGAGCTCCCTAGAGGGACAGAACAAATAGGCTATATGTGTACAGGAGAGATTGTTAAGTATCAACTTACATGATCCCAGGGTCCCACAAAAGGCTTTCTGAAAGCTTGTGGAGGAAGAAGAGCCAGTCTGAGTCTCAAAACTGAAGAACGTGGGAGTCTGCGGGCAGGATGCATTCAGCATGGGAGAAAGATGTAGGCTGGGAGGCTACGCCAGTGTTGCTTTTTCATGTTTTTCTGCCTGCTTTATATCAGCTGGCAGCTGATTAGATTGTGCCCACCAGATTAAGGGTGGTTCTGCCTTACCCAGTCCACTGACCCTAATGTTACTCTCCTTTGGCAACACCTCACAGACACACCCAGGAATAATACTTTGCATCCTTCAATGCAATCAAGTTGACACTCGGTTTTAACCATCACACCAAGCAACTATTTGATGAAATTGGCATAGTCATCCCCTCTCAATGGAAGATAGGTCCTGTCAAGACAATGGGAAGTTTAGTCAGCCCATCCAAACAGAAGCCAGGATCTATTGCCAAGACAATGGAAGAATGACCCCAAAGGCATTTCAGAGACTGTAAACCCTACCCCTCCTATCACAGGCCCAGAGTACAGGGATATGGGGGATAGAGCAATTTCAAAAAGGGTCCACAACTGCCTGATGCTGCCTCACATCTTGGGCTTTGCTGCTTGTACCTTGATGCCATATTTACTTCTTGACTGCCCCAGTTGTAGCATGGACTATGCCCAGAGAAGCTGTGGGGCAAGGTTGTCTCCATGAAGATTTCAAGTCATGGCCTGGAGACCTATAGGGCTTAGTCAGAAAACTGCTGCAGGGGTAGTGCCACCACAGAGCCCTCACTATGACAATTCCCAGTGGGGTTGTAGGGGTAGAAGAGCCACTAGCTTTCAATTACAGCCAAGAAGAGCCACAAGCATGGGAATGTCTATCTTATTTCTGTCCCACCATTAAACTTTGGGAGCATGTAATAACTTACTTGATTTCACAGGCTCACAGCTAGAGGAGAATTTGCCTCCAGAAGGCGTGTGCCTTGAGTCTCAACATTTATCTGATTTACATGAGACTTTACACTCTAAAATTTTGAAACAATATTAGAATAAATTAAAACTAGTGGGGCTATTAAGATAGAATAAATGTATTATGCATTCAAAATTTCTGTTGTTTGTAAGTTCCTAGTTTATAGGATTTTGCTTTGGCAGCCTGAATGGTCTAAAACACTTGCCCTTTTCTAAGGTTGATTATATATATGTATATATGCCTGTGTGTGTGTGTGTGTGTGTGTGTTTGTGTGTGTGTGTCTGTGTGTATTAGTCTTTTTTCATACTGATATAAACAACTGTCTGATATTGGGCAATTAATAAAGGAATGAGGTTTAATTGATCAATAGTTTTGCATGTCTGGGGAAAACTTAGAATGAGTTCTGCTGAGGCCTCAGGAATCTTAGAATCACGGTGAAAGGGAAAGCAGGCACGTAATCTTACATGGTGGCAAGTATGAGAGAGAGAGAGACTGAGAGAGAGAGAGAGAGAGAGAGAGAGGGAGAGATCTTGTTTGTGAGAACTCACTCATTATCATGAGAACAGCATGGGGGAAACTGCCCCCATGATCCAATCACTTCCCACCAGCTCTCTCCCTTGACACCTGGGGATTACAATTCAAGAGGAAATTTAGGTGGGGACACAAAGCCTAACCATATCATTCTGCTCTAGATCCTCCCAAATCTCATGTCCCTTTTACATTTCAAAACCAATCATGCCTTCCCAATAGTCCCCCAAAGCTTGAACTCACTCCAGCATTATCCCAAAAGTCCAAGTCCAAAGTCTCATCTGAGACAAGCAAGTCTTTTCTGCCTATGAGCCTATAAAATAGAAGGTAAATGAGTTACTTCCAAAATACTTGGTGGGACAGACACTGGGTAAATGTTCCTGTTCCAAATGGGAGAAATTGACCAAATCAAAGGGTTCACAGGCCCCATGTAAGTCCGTCCAAAAGCCAACAAGGCAGTATTAAATCTTAAAGCTCTGAAATGGTTTTCTTTGACTCCAGTTATCACATTCAGGGCATGCTGATACAAAGGGTGAGCTCCCAAGTCTTTGGGCAGCTCCAACCTTGTGGCTTTGCAGGGTTCAGCCCCTGCAGTTGCTCTAATGGGCTGGCATTGAGTGCCTGCAGCTTTTCCAGGTGCAGAGTGCAAGTTGTTGGTAGAGCTACCGTTCTGGGGTCTGGAGGACAGTGGCCCTCTTCTCACAGCTCCACTAGGCAGTGGCCCAATGTGGACTCTGTGTGGGGAGTCCAACCCCACGATTCCTTTCTACACTGCCCTAGCAGAGGTTCTCCATAAGGGCTCTGCCCCTGCAGCAGATGTCTGCCTGGACATCTAGGCATTTCCATACATCCTCTGAAATTCAGGTGGAGATTCCCAAACCTCAATTCTTGACTTCTGTATACCTGCAGGTCCAAAAGCACATGAACGTTGTCAAGGTTTGGGGCTTGCACCCTCTGAACCAATGGCTCAATCTGTACCTTGGCCTCTTTTTAGCCACAGCTGGGACACAGGGCATCAAGTGCCAAGGCTGCACAGAGCAGCAGTGGGGCCCTGGGTCTGGCCCATGAAACTATTTTTCCCTCCTAAGCTTCCATGCCTGTGATGGGAAGGGCTCCCACAAGATCTTCGACATGCTCTGGAGACATTTTCCCCATTGTCTTGGTGATTAACATTCAGCTCCTCATTACTTATGCAAAATTCTATAGCCAACTTAAATTTCTCCTCAGAAAATAGGATTTTAATTTCTATTGCATTGTTAGGCTGCACATTTTCCAAACTTTTATGTTCTTCTTCCCTTTTAAACATATCTTCCAATTTCAAACCATCTCTTTGTGAACAATTATAACTGAATGCTTTTAAGAGCACCCAGGTAACATCTTGAAATCTTTGCTGTTTAGAAATTTGTCCCACCAGATACCCTAAATCACTTCTCTGAAGTAAGTTCAAAGTTCCATAGATCTCTAGAGCAGGGGCAAAATGCCACCAGTCTCTGCCAAAGCACAGGAAGAGTGACCTTTGCTCCAGTTCCCAATACATTCCTCATTTCCATCTAAGACCACCTCAGCCTGGGTTTCACTGTCTGTATCACTATTAGCATTTTGGCCCAAACCATTCAACAAATCTCTGGCAAGTTCCAAACTTTCCCGTACCTTTTGTCTTTTTCTGAGTCCTCGAAACTGTTCCAACCTCTGCCTATCACCCAGTTCCAAAGTCACTTCTACATTTTTGGATATCTTTATAGCAATACCCCACTCTGCTGGTACCAACTTACTGTATTAGTCTGTTTTCACATTGCTATAAAGAACTGCCAGAGACTGGGTAATTTATAAAAGAAAGAGGTTTAATTGACTCACAGTTCCACATGGCTGGGAAGGCCTCAGGAAACTTAGAATCACGGCAAAAAGGGAAGCAGGCATGTCTTACATAGTGGCAGGCAAGAGAGAGAGAGAGAGAGAGAGCGCAAGAGAGAGAGGGAGAGAGGAGAGGTGAAGGGAGAAGAGCCCCTTATAAAACCATCAGATTTCATGAGAATTCACTCACTGTCACAAGAACAATGCATGGGAAACAACTCTCATGGTTCAATAATCTCCCACCAGGTCCCTCCTCAACACTTGGGGATTTTTGAGATTGCTTCTGGATAAAAAGACATATCAGCAAAATACAATTCAAGATAAGATTTGGGTGGGGACACAAAGTCTAACCATATTGGGTGTGTGTGTGTGTGTGTGTGTGTGTGTGTGTTTGTGTGGTGATATTGACTAAAATACACTTCAAGAAAATAAAAAACCAGATTTCTATTTTGGGGTCCTATTACAAATCAGTTTGAGAAGAAGGCAATATAGCTTAGTCAGTAAGAGTGCTAACCCTTATAAATAGATTACTAATTACTAGCTGTGTGACCTAAGGCAAGTTACTTACTCTCTGTGTGTCTCTATTTTGGCATCTGTTAAATGATAATAATAATAGCATTTTCTTTCTAGGATTGTGGTGAGGATTCAATGAGTCAATATGTACAAAATAATTAGAATGGTGTCTAACACATAGTAATTGTTTAGATATCATCACTATTTAGTATTATGGATGATTATGTGTTTATTTTAATTGTATTTCTATCCTCTAATATTTTATTGTACAAATGAAATGATAATGCAATCATATATACTCACAGATGTATTTAATTGTCAAGAAACCAAACTCAGCTTTATCTATTAGTATTTATATATAATCAAATCTCATGTATGGTAACAGATTATTATCTTCTAATATAAATGTGGAAACAAAACAGGTTCAGCTGCTCACTGCTCAAAGGACCAAATACACAAGAGGCAAGGTGGGGTGGAAGGAAAGCAGCTTTATTTCTAATGGCAGCAGCTGGGGAGATGGCCACATTCAAACCACAAAGAAACCATCTCAAACTTTTAGGCTGAGTGAAGGGGTTCAAAAAGGGAAAGCTGGTATGAGAAACATATGAAAGTGGTGCAAGGTTCAGGGTCTGCATGTCTTGTTCTGATGGAGGACTATCTTGAGTTATTATCCACCTGGATCACAGGCTGGCACCATCCTGACAATGACTGGGTTGTAGATAAACCCATCTTGAGGTAATCTCTGACAGAAAAGAATTCCACAGCTGGGTTCTCCATGCCTGGTTTATTTCAATATTAGCTCCTCTAATTTCTAAGCAAGCACATAATTAAACAAGCATGCACAATACAAGGAAGTGTCTGGAGGGAACAAGAGGTGAGCAAAGGAGTATTAACACACAGTTGAAGGCTGTATTCTAAGACTAGGAAAAGAAAAAAAGAGAGAGAAAAGAGGAAAGAATTCTAAAATGCATGTTGAAGCCAAGCTATTTGGTTATAGGTTGACTTCCCATGTTCTGACCTACTACAAATGCCACTCAGCTATCAGTATTTAGTCATTTGTATTTTTCTTTCCTTCTTCTGTCTTCTTTCAAATACAAGTGAAATATATGTGCTGCACTTTCTAAAACAATGCCCATTTCACACTAAGTAAATCATGTAATTAATGTAGTTTTGAAATAATGTTACCCATTACATATTTGTTATCTACATTCCTATATCAGTTTTTAATATTAATTTAAATCTTAAGATCTGGGAGATGCACTCATAAATAAGATAGAGCAAAACATAATTACAGATGCTCCTTGACTTACTATGATGTATGTCCCTATAAATCCATTGTAAGTTGAAAATATCATAGGTCAAAAGTGCATTTAACAAACTTAACCTACCAAATGTCATAGCCTAACTTTAGTGTAGAGTTGGGGAAAACTATCTAGCAATACTGAACCATGTAGGATATTGGTTGTTTACCCTCATGATTTGGTGACTGACTGGGACTGGGAGTTCCACCTCACTGCCCCTGCCCAGCACTGCAAGAAAGCGTTGTAATGCATCAAATTGCTATCCCAGCAAAAGATCAAAATTCAAAATTTGAAGTATAGTTTCTACTTAATGTATTAATTTAGCACGCTCATAAAGTGAAAAAATTATAAGTCAAATTATCATTAAGTCAGGGACTATCTATATTTCTTTAAAAATGTGTGTGTTTTTTAAACAGCAACTTGTCTTTTTGTTTTTCGCTTCAAACAATATAAGACTTTCAGTTATGGTTTCTGAGACTGCTTCTGGGTAAAAAACATATCATTAAAATATGATATGTTTTAAAACAAATAAAATATGACACACAGGTAGCAAACAGCTGATTAACTGCAGACTTGAAATTTCATATGCAGTGACTAAAATTAGCCGTACCCTTAAATCATGTAGGGTTGAGGAGGAAAAGCTTCTCCGAAGATTCATAGAAAATAAACAAGAGTCAGATTAATAGAAGAAATAGGCATACAAAATTTATTTAATGTACATAAGCATGAGAGAATCACAGGAAAATGATTACTTAATAAACTAGTGATTTCCAGATGCTGATATACTCTTCTTCATAGGGGAAGAAGGATCGGAAGGTGTAGACGTAGACGGCCAAGTTCCTCTGAGCTCTGAAGGAAGTGGTGACAGATAGTGAGAAGGTGAGGGGCAGAGGTTTACTGTGAACAAAGGTTGTCTTATTATGCAGATAAATCCTCCAGGTAATCTCTCAGAGCTGCCCTCAGAAGAACAGATGAGAAATCTATCTGATGTGGCGAGGACTTACAGTCTCTTCTTTCCTGTGTGATTAATATTTCCTGATTATTTGATAAAATTCCTAGGGAAGAGTCTTAAGACAATTGCATTTGTTTTGGAAAGAAGCTTTCTTAGTCATATAAGGACATTTCAGAGAGAATTTCTCCTTGTGCCTTAGAAAAGTCAGAGAGTCAGAGTGAGTAGAAGGTCAGAGAGAGACCTTGGTTCTGAGGCGTTTTCATTTTCTTCAATTCAAAGCACTCAACATGCCAAAATGCCATATTTTGGGTGGTCATTTTATGTACCCAACAATCAAAAGCTTTAACTTAATTCAGATAAACAAATTGAGGTATTTTATATGTTCCTTGCTGCTAACAGAGTGCCTGTGTTTGTAATTAACTGGCCCAAAACCAAAGATAATATTTAGATTGATATGCATGGTTAAGGATATTTTATAATATCTTGAGGTAAAACTTATTTTTCTCAAAATATCTTATATGCTCAGATAGTATAATAGCACACTTACTGTTTAAAACATGATTTTATACATTTTATCTCTTATTGCAAATAATATTTTCATATGATTATTTTCACTTACAGATGAAGAATATAGGGTTAAAATGAACTATTTGAATATGTAATTTTTGACATTAAGCCCTGGATCTTTCCACTTTATTCCTCTGAAAGTTGTAGACTATTTCTTTTAAGTCAACTAACAAATATTTCTTTTGACTGGAGTATGCAAACACACTTTTAGAATTTTTATATCCTACAGTGTATAGCAATTACAAGCATCTGAGTTTCTTTAAAAGATGGTGACTGCAAACCTACATTTCTTCCTTAAGTCTTCACAGTTACTTAGGGAATCTCTGACATGTTAAAAAGAAGAGGTAGGGAGATTCTCTTTTAACCTGAAAATAATGCAATGTCTACTTCACTGTTCTATCTGTAATAGATAATGATGAAAGGAAAATAAAGAATTTTAAGCTGCAAAGTATAATTTAGAGACGATCAATGTAAAACGTTGGGAATCTATGTCTATGTAGACATATTTGAGAGAACGCAGTTCCTGTGAAGGTGTCTTTCTAACCAAGGGCAATAGTGAGCCTCACATAGCTAAAAATGACTAAGTTTTACTAGCAGAAGTAATTAACAGGAGGTCCTGGCTTTGGTTGAGACTTAGATTGTTACTAGAGTGCTTGGTTTGGCCTGTTGCAGAGCCTCAGGTTGATTATTGGGTAGGGAAGGTACAGCCACAGTTTTGCCGTCAAGATATTTTTGTTGTTGTTTACTATGATCAGTTTTCCAAGAAGCAATAGCTCTGGTTTCTTCTTTCAGGGCCTTGACCACTTCAAGTCTATATCCATTAGGCTCGAAGCCATGTTAAGAGGCAAGGTTGAATACACAAGCTGAAGGTTCAGTGAGAATGTTATCAATGACAGTAAAATTTCCTGTCTCTGTTTTATCTCCTCTTTGTCAAGTAAAGCATGTGAGGCCGGGCACGGTGGCTCACGCCTGTAATCCCAGCACTTTGGGAGGCCGAGGCGGGTGGATCACAAGGTCAAGAGATCGAGACCATCCTGGTCAACATGGTGAAACCCCGTCTCTACTAAAAATACAAAAATTAGCTGGGCATGGTGGCACGTGCCTGTAATCCCAGCTACTCGGGAGGCTGAGGCAGGAGAATTGCTTGAACCCAGG
>PVKV010031016.1:0-21538 GCA_004027835.1 Alouatta palliata
CAGCCTAAAATCTCCTGAAACTGATAAGCAACTTCAGCAAAGTCTCAGGATACAAAATCAATGTGCAAAAATCACAAGCATTCCTATACACCAATAACAGACTTAAAGAGAGCCAAATCAAGAACCAACTGCCATTCACAATTGCTACAAAGAGAATAAAATACCTAGGAATACAACTAACAAGGAACGTAAAGGACCTTTTCAAGAAGAACTACAAACCACTGCTCAAGGAAATAAGAGAGGACACAAACAGGTGGCGAAACATTCCATGTTCACGGTTAGGAAGAATTAATATCATGAAAATGGCCATACTGCCCAAAGTAATTTACAGATTCAACTCTATCCCCAACAAGCTACCAATGACCTTCTTCAGAGAACTGGAATAAACCCCCTTAAACTTCACATGGAACCAAAAGAGAGTCTGCATAGCCAAGTCAATTCTAAGCAAAAAGAACAAAGCGGGAGGCATCACACTACCAGACTTGAAACTATATTACAAGGCTGTAGTAATCAAAACAGCATGGTACTGGTACCAAAATAGAGATATAGACCAATGGAACAGAACAGAGGCCTCAGAGGCAACACCACACGTATACAACCATGTGATCTTTGACAAACCTGACAAAAACAAGCAATGGGGAAATATAAACAAATGTTTAATAAATGGTGTTGGGAAAACTGGCTAGCCATGTGCAGAAAGCAGAAACTGGAGCCCTTCCTGACACCTTACGCTAAAATTAACTCCAGATGGATTAAAGACTAAACATAAGACCTAACACCATAAAAACCCTGGAAGAAAATCTAGGCAAAACCATTCAGGACATAGGTGTAGGCAAGGACTTAATGACCAAAATGCCAAAAGCATTGGCAACAAAAGCCAAAGTAGACAATTGAGACCTAATCAAACTCCACAGCTTCTGCATGGCAAAAGAAACAATCATTAGAGCAAATCAACAACCAACAGAATGGGGAAAAATGTTTGCAGTCTACCCATCTGACAAAGGGCTAATATCCAGAATCTATAAAGAACTAAAATAGGTTTACAAGAAAAAAACAAACAAGCCCATTCAAAAGTGGGCGAAGGATATGAACAGACACTTTGCAAAAGAAGACATACATGAAGCCAACAAACATATGAAAAAATGCTCATCATCACTGGTCATTAGAGAAATGCAAATCAAAACTACATTGAGATACCATCTCATGCCAGTTAGAATGGTGATCATTAAAAAGTCTGGAGACAACAGATGCTGGAGAGGATGTGGAGAAATAGGAACACTCTTACACTGTTGGTGGGAGTGTAAATTAGTTCAACCATTGTGGAAGACAGTGTGGTGCTTCCTCAAGGATCTAGAAATAGAAATTCCATTTGACCCAACAATCCCATTACTGGGTATATATCCAAAGGATTATAAATTGTTCTGCTATAAGGACACATGCACATGAATGTTCATTGCAGCACAGTTTACAATAGCAAAGACCTGGCACCAACCCAAATGCCCATCAATGATAGACTGGACAGGGAAAATGTGGCACATACACACCATGGAATATTATGCAGCCATCAAAAACGATGAGTTTGTGTCCTTTTTAGGGACATGGATGAATCTGGAAACCATCATTCTCAGCAAACTGACACAAGAACAGAAAATCAAACACCGCATGTTCTCACTCATAGGCGGGTGTTGAACAATGAGAACACATGGACACAGGGAGGGGAGCATCACACACTGGGGTCTGTCGGGGGGAATTAGGGGAGGGACAGCAGTGGGTGGGGAGTTGGGGAGAGAGAGCATGGGGAGAAAATGCCAGCTATAGGTGATGAGGAGGAAGGCAGCAAATCACACTGCCATGTGTGTACCTATGCAAAACCTTGCATGTTCTTCACATGTACCCCAAAACCTAAAGTGCAATTTTAAAAAAAATCCAAAAAAAAAAAAAAGAAAAATCTCTAAAATGAGTCATCCCTGCAGGGACCTGTGTTTCAGTTGCCATTGCTGTGTCCTTGCCCCACACTGTCTTCTACCCTCTATGACCAGTGCAAGGGCTAGAACTCTAGACACAGAAACAGTTTCAGAAGGTATAGAGAAGGAAGAGTTTTCTTTAACTCCCACAAAAACAAATATAAAATAAAGTCATGGTGCCAACTTGTTACGCATCTACTAACTGGAAAGAACAATCTGTTCCTAGGTGTTTATCTTCTTTAGCACTTATATATGGAATGATAGGTTTTGACCTTTAGGTTATTATACCATCGTCTTATAGAATTACAAATAAATAGAAAATAGGGTATGTTGAAGTAATTACAAGTAATTCTCCTCTAAATTCTTACTTGTTACAAAGGACGATCTTAATGTCTTCAGCATTCTCAGATTTCTTTAATAGACCTGGCACAGCCAGAACATGTAAATGATAGGTCCCATAACAATATGGAAATACCACAAACCACTATTAATAGCCCAGGTATTTTTCTTGGAGTTGTTCTGAAACTACCTACCTCATTTCATGTAGTTTACCAGCTTGGTCACACAATTTCCCAGTGGGAAATTATTAAAGTAATTTGGAATGATAAGTGAGGGAAGGTCAGCAGAGAAATGCAAAATGGCAGCCTTGATCGGTCTCTACACACAACTGCTTTATATTTTAATTAATCTTAATTCAAACAGTGTTTAAACTTTTGCTGTTAGACCTGTTGTTTGAATGGATGATAAAATTAGTCACCTTTTCTTTATTACTGGTGTGGTAAAAGACTTTCCCTGGAGCAAAAGTTTTACCCATATGTGGGTTTTGTTAGGGGTGATACAAAGTTGTTTGCTAAAGTTAATTTAAATTCCTCCAAGAAGAAACTGTGGTCAATCCCCAGATATCTTTCAGTGTGTGATGCAATGCAAGATTTTCAGAGATGATATATGAAGAAATGTAGGTCCATTTAATAACAGAAAAACTTATTGTAATAGTCAAAGAAAGGCCTAAGGAATTACTATTAAGGTTGCTGCTGCTTTTTTAAAAAACAATCTCACATTGACAGAAAAGATGCAAGTTCCATACAAAGAACTTTTTTGATGAATCATTTGAGAATAAATTGCCAACAACATGATGTCTCACTAACCCTAAATAATTTTTTGTATTTTTTTAAATAAATAAGAACATTCTTCTACACAGCATGATGTAACTGTCAAAGTTAGGAAATTGGCCTCCATAAACTAGCTCATCTTCAGAACCCATTCAAATTTTTCCACGTCCCAAAATTGTGCTTTTCAGCAAAAGAATCCAGTCCAGAATCACACTTTGTGTTTGTCATGTTTCTTTAGCCTCCTTTAGCCTAGAACATTTCCGTAGTCTTTCCTAGGCTCTCATTACCCTGCCACATGTGAGGGTTACAGGCCAGTTATTTTGTAGAATTTTTCAATTTAGGGTTTGCTTGATTTTCCCTCAGAATTAGATTTAAGTTATGCATTTTGGCAGAAATACCACAGAAGTGATGATATGTTCTTATTGCATCATATCAGGTGTGGTTTAATTTCAGTTTGTCTCATCATTGCTGTTCCCTTTGATCACTTGATGTAGTGATTCCTGCCTAGTTTCTTCACTGTAAGGTTGCACTGTTTCCCTTAGTAATTAGTACCTACCTTATTCTTCTTCAGATTTTCTTTCTTTCCTTCCCTCGTTCCTTCCTCCCTCCCTCCCTCCCTCCCTTCTCGCTCTCTCTTTCTTTGTTTCCTGACAGGGTCACACTCTGTTGCCCAGGCTGGAGTGAAGAGGTGTGATCTTGGCTCACTGCAGCCTCCGCCTTCCGTACTCAAGCAATTCTCCCATCTCAGCCTCCCAAGTAACTAGGACTACAGGTGCATGCCACCACACCCAGCTAATTTTTGTATTTTTGTAGAGACTGGTTTTCGCCATGTTGGCTAGGCTGGTATGGAGCTCCTGAGCTCAAGCAATCTGCCTGCCTCGGTCTCCCAAAGTGCTGGGATTACAGGTGTAAGCCACTGTGCCTGACCCTTCCTAAGATTTTCAATGTATTCATTTATTTTATCAGTTTGGATTCACAGCATCCTATTCAATTACTATCATTATTTATTTTGATACTCAAAATATTCCCAGTTTTACCAGTGAATCTGAGCTGACTCCTATGTACTTTTTTGTTATCCCCATCATTTTTGAGCACTTCCTTATTTTTGTTGATTTGTTCTGGACTCACGTTGTACTTTTTCTACCTTAGCCCTGGACTCTGTTATTTCTCTTTCTTCTGTTGGAGAATATTTAGGAACGAAGAACTGAGCAATAAATATACTCATTGCTGTGGGGTTACAAATCCTGATCCTCACAGTGGACAGAACTAGTGAATATCTGTATGTATAAACACACACCCATATATCTTGAAAGCCATCAGTTCACACCAGCCACCTCCCTCACACCCCACTCAGACCCCGACACCCTGGGTTGGGCTGCCTCCTGGCATGGGTGCTGTCCACATCCCCCTGGGACTTGGATACCACACTGGGCAGCCTCCATGTACCACTCCTTGCTCTGCTTGGGCTCTGCCACCCCTCAAGGTCAACCCTCCTAATGGCTTTAGGACTGGATTGTTTTGAAAAGGAAAGAGGTAGAGCTAAATTTTGTTCTTAAAGTTTGCAATTGGTGGCATGCCCTGATTGGCTATTAGTAGCATGCCTTGATTTTTACTCTGGTGAAATATCCTCTATCCGTTTGAGTACATGTCTTTTCATCAAGAGTGGCTTCACCTCCTGCTCCTGGCTGGACATGTGACTCAGTTCTGGCCAGTTAACTGCATTCTCCTGGCAACAGTGATTAGTATTGATTTTTTATTTGTTTTTCACTTTTTTTCTTTGCTGCTTAGATGTATTCATATGTGACTTATATTCTCATAACCCACATCCAATTCATCTGCAAATTGTCCTTCTTCAAAATGTACCCCAGATATAACCATTTCTCTCTTTCCTCTGGCACCATTTTGCACCTACTTAACAGAGGTGGCCAATTCCAAGCCACCTCATCTTGCATCTGGCCTCCTACCTCTAGTCTGGTTCCACTGGAGGGTCTGGTTTTCTAACTGCTGCAGGTGACCCTGGTTTTTGAATAGGCACAGTAGCCAAAGTCAGTCTTTTAAAATTTGAAGACAAAAACTGTTACTCCTCTGCTCAACAGCCTGCATTAGCTTCTGTCTCAGTCCATCTGTATTGCTATAAAAGAATATCTGAGGCTGGGTAATTTTTATTTTTCACAAAGGCAAATTTAATTTGTCTCATGGTTCTGCAGGCTGTACAAGAAGCATGATACTGGCATCTGCCTCTGAGGAAGACCTGCATCTGATGATGTACCTTGACGTGTAGCATATGCACTGCTTCTCCTCAGGACAGAAGGAAAGGGAGCCAATGTGTAGAGAGAGATCACATGGCAAGAAAGAGGGAGTGAGAGAGGACGAGTTTCTGGGCTCTTTTAAATAATTAGTTCTCATGTGAACTAACAGAGCAAACACTCACTCCTTACTACAGCGACAGCCCCCATAATCCAAACACCTCTCACTAGGCCCCACCTCCAACACTGCGGATGAAATTTCAACATGAGATTTGGGAGGGACAAATATTCCACCTATACCACCTTGCTCTTATACTCAGAACAAAATTTAATGGCTTCATACACTGGTCAGCCAGTGCTGTACCACATCCAGGATTGCCTGAATCGCTTAGAAAACTACAAAGCCACTCTGATTTTATTGACCTAGATGGGACCTGGACAATGGGTTCTTTGAAAAACTCCCCAGTCATTCCAAAATGCAGCCAGAGCTGAGAACCACTGCCAGCATGATCTGGTCTTGGCTACCTGTCAGGCCTCCTATATTGTTACTCTTCATCACTCACTGCAACCTCCATGCAGTTCCTTAAGCATGCAAAGCAGGATCTCACCTCAGGGTCTTGCATTGCTGGATGCAATGACTTCTAACCCAAACTACCTGAAGGTAGGCCAAGCTTCCCTGGCTGAGGGCACAGTCCAGGAGACTGCCCTTACTTCAGATAGCAGCAGCAAGTTGAGAGGGTCTCCAGCCACCTACACTTCTGACCCATCAGCTACAATTCAGGAGTTAACACCATTTCTTAAGGCTTGATTAACTATTAGAATGACCTACACAACTCTGGAAAGCAGTATAGCCACGATTACAGATTTATTATAGCAAAAAGGATACAAACAAGGACCAGCCAAAGGAAAAGGTGCATAGGGTGAGATCTGGGAGGGTCTCTGGCTTTTGTGTCCTCTCCCTGCAGAGTTAAGATGCATTATCCTCCCAGCACCTTGATGGATAGCGTATGCAGAAAATATTATTAACCAGAGAAGCTCATTCAAGTTTCATTGTCTTGAGTTGTTATTAAGGTTTCATCATATAAGCATGCTAGATTGAATTATTAGCTACATAATTGAATTGGACTTTCAGCCCATCTTCCTTCCCTGGAGGTTAGGTTGATATCACATGGCGGAAATCCCCAACCCTCTAATCACATGGTGGTCTTTCTGTCATGTAATTATCTCCTTAGTATGGGCTACTTAAGAGCCCACCATGAATAACAAAAACACTCCTATTACTCAATAAATTCCATGGATTTAAAGGTTACCTCCCAGAAGCCAGGGATAAAGGGCCACCAAATTCTTTACTATACAACGCTATGTAAGGACATACCTGACCAGATCTACTCTGGATGTTTTGTTTACAGTCTAATAAAACTCTTACTTACTCAAGCCAGGTTGAGTTGCATTTTGGTGTTGTCATCAAGAATCCTTTGTGACACACAAATTAATTGATTTTCTCCCTGTGTCTTTCCTCTCTAGTTCATCTTGTACATAATTGTGGGGTGAATCATTCTTCATAATGGCAGTTCTGATCTTGTCACTTCTTTGTTAAAAAACCCGCCAAGAATGAGTTACCTGAGATGTCGTTTCTTTATCTAAAATTTAGTGTGACATTCAAAGCCTGCATAATCTGGTTCTAATTAATCTTCTACAATTAATCCTTGTATATACATATTAACCAGAATGAACTACTTGCTTTTCCTCAAATGTCGATTGCATTTTTCTACCCGTGCCTTTGTTAGATTATTTTGTTTGCTTGGAATGTCCTGCACTTCTATTTGTCAGATTGTACTCATTTCTCTCTTCCATGAATTCTTCTGTAATTATCCCAGTTTGAAGTAATCTTTCACTATAAATTCTTCATCAGTGAGTACTTTCTACTTCTCTAATGATACCTGTCACATCTTGGCGTATTAATATTTGTCCTTTATTGATATTTGCACACAAATCGTATTAATTAAATCAATATTTAATGAGCTCTAACAATGTTCTAAGAATATCAATTATTGCTTTATGCTCCAAGGCAACCAGGTATTTAGTAAAACAGACAAATATTTCTTTTATCAAAACTTTGTATCAATCAGCCATTCTCTCCAAATATTTTGTTTTTCATATCCTGTCTCTTCTCTCCTTCTGGAATTCCTGTTAGATGTGAGTTGGACCTTTCTATCTACTCCCCATGCCTTTTCATATGTTTCATTTATCTATCTCTGTCTTTTTCAGAGATAGATAAATAGAATTTTATCTTTCAAGTCAGTCTTCATGTTTACTAATTCCTTCTTCAGCTTAGTCTATTATGTGGCTTAACCAGTTTATCCATGGTAATTTAAATGGCTATTCATTTCTGGAAGTTTGAATTATTTCTTTAACATTTTTTTCTTATTTTCACAGTGAATTGCCATTTGTTTTTTTAATGCCTTTTATGTTTCAAAAATATAAAACACATACTTTGATCATTGTCCTTTAGATTGTTTTCCTATATATCAAGTTTTGAGATAGAATAACTTACCTGACTCTCTGTTAAGTATTCCTTGTGAATTTTTATTTCGAGCTCCCCATTAGTGAGGCTTACTTTGTCTGCGGTCATCTCATGGACTCTCTGTTAAGTATTCCTTGTGAATTTTTATTTCGAGCTCCCCATTAGTGAGGCTTACTTTGTCTGCGGTCATCTCATGCTGCATGGGTGATGATGTGTATGTAGCATTGACATGCTTCAGTATCCCAGAGGCACCACTGGCCCAGGACCATGATAATTTCTGGACATGAGTTTTCTTTCAGAAACAAGTAAATTCAGACTATACACCAAAGAAAGCAACAGGCTTGGAAATTTTTTTCTCACGAAAGACTTATTTTTCCCCCAAATAGATTTAGTTGTCATCTTCTTGATCTCATTGGCTAAGATTTTTAGCATTCTTTGGCAGGGATTAAAGCTTTTGAGGGGCCTAGCTTTATGTAGGCATCTCAGTTCCTTCTCTCCCCTCAGGTGAGGATAAGAAGGACTTCCGGACCTGACAAGTATTAAAACCCTAGTCATTACCAAATCAATACCTCTGCTTCCATTTACCTTCCAAGGCTGTTGCAACATCACTTATCATATTTATCAGTCTGGCTTTTAATTTCCTCTGTGTTTCTGGCCCTCTGGCTCTTGGAGACTCTTTTCTTTCTTTTTTTCTGGAAACATCAGCTTAAAATTAACATTTTATTTTTGGTTATTTTAAACCCAGTGTTCCTAAGGGCTTAGAGTTTTCATAGTAGCTTAGTCTACCATGTTGCTGAAACCAGAAGATAAAGGCGATATGTATCCAACTACATAATATCTACCTCACCAGGAGACAGTCTGATACATACCATAATAGAGAATTGAAGGAAATCCTATGGAAATTCAGAAAAGGTAGTAATTAATTGTGATTGCAGGGCTTCAGAAAGTCTTAATGGAATAACAGTTGAACTGGGCTTTGAAAAATGGATAGGTTTTGACATGAAGAGGGAGAAGAGTTGAGTACCTACTGGAGGAAATCCCAAATAAGGAATGAGTGATCATGAAAATGCTTGTCATTTTGTGAAGTAGATTATAGTCCTGTGTGGTTGGACTTACATGTAGCCTTATTGAAGGCCATCTTTGGGGAATGTGAAAATGTTCCAGCTCACATACACATCTCTCACGGTGCTTTGTGTGTCATACATGCTAGATATTTACCAGACAAACAAATATATGTGAGAGAATGTCACCAAGAAAAGGAGTGGAGGCTGAGCATGCAGAATAATACTCAACCTCACCGTGTCTCAGTTTTTCACCCAAAAACAAGAGGGTAAAAACATAATACTCTTAAAATTACTTTTGGTTCTACTATTTTGTAATAACCATTTCTATAACTTAATACCAATCTTAATTAGTTCCAATTTAAGCAAAGAAAACATGTAGATAATATTTTCATTACGGGTAAACGAATTTGGTTGTCTATCTGCCATAGGGAAAGAGAGTGAAATGTAGTCTGAAAAATGCTGGATAATATGTTGGTCAGAACAAACAGAATCAGATTGATCCACTACAGGGCTGTTATTTTATGACCTATTCAAAGTTGCTGCTATTCTGGGCTTGAAAAAAGAGACACTTCTTAGTGCTTCCCTTTTAAGATGCCAGTTTTCAAAAGCTCTCTCTGTATGGAGCCTTCAGTTTCCAAAAATAAACAAAATAGGAAGACTTCTTGGAGGAAACATTTATCAACAACCACCACAAAAGTTCAAAAGGGAAATTCATTGTCCAACAAGAGGAGGGAGAAAAATCTAGCTTCCTTCCTATTTTAAAAAAATTTATTTTACTTCCTGAGTTTTCTGAAAGTTCCTTAGATTAAAAAGAAAAATGGGAAAGTTAAGGATATTACAGTTTTTATTTGAAAGGAGTGAACAACCAACCATCACTGAGTCATTTAAGAATGTATTTTTTAAAAGGAATAAAAGAAAAAAGCTATTATGGTTCATCTTATGATATCTACAATGCATTTATTCATTGATTCATTCCTTTATCTATTAAATATTTGTTGAGCATCTAATATGTTTCAGATGTTGTACTGGGCACTGAGCTGGAAATGTGACCTGACTAGTAGCTCCATAGTGTCCCTCAGCGTGGTAACCTCAGTCTTTTATTCTATGTGGTAGATACTGTAGACTGGGTAATTCCATTTGTATTTCATCATTCTTCTAGTACGATTTTTTCTGCTTTGAAGTTTGGAAAGGTGAAGATTTCATTTTCCAAGACAGATTTTTCCAATTTGGTATACATGAGATCTGGGATGCAAAAGTGAAGTGGAGGCTATTTTCCTGACTTTTGCCTGATTTCATTGGCAAACAATGTCCTGAACTGGGAAGTTTTCTGGTAGCAATGTTATTGTGTCTATTCTCTTGCTCCTGTGGAGAGGAAGCTGAAGGCCATGTTCAGCTTCTTGATTCCCACTTCCTAATTTCTTCATCACAGCTATGACCGTGTGTTCTTGAACCCAATTGCTCCTGTGGTAGCCTCAGAGGAATAATGAGATGCAGGAGTAGATCTAGGATTCATTTCTAGAGACCAACCCCTGTCAGGGATTTTATTAACAATGAATTCCATGTGTTACATTCTTTTCTGTTTAAAGTATAAGGAGTGGTTTTTCTTTGCTACATTGAATCATGAGCAGTACATCCTGTAACATTATTTAGGATAATATTAGAACTCTTAGAGATGCAGTGTTTTGGGCCATTTTTGTTATAACTGATCCTTGTATATATTCAGTTTATCTTTTCTTATCAAATATTGCAATGAAAAATTTAAAATGTATATATTAGGTGGTCACTAGAATTTGCAATATGCTACAAAGTTTAAGAGTACATACTTCCAGCTAGACAACCTGAGGTTCCCCAGGAGAATGTGAGCTTCCTGAGAATAGGAACTTTGGTTTACCATGGATTCCCTAGGTTCTAGAACAGTGCCCGATACAAAATAGCCAGGTGTGGTGGTGGGCCCCTGTAATCCCAGCTACTCAGGAAGCTAAGGCATGAGAATTGCTTGAACCCGGGAGGTGGAGGGTGTTGTAAGCTGAGATTGCACCATTGCACTCCAACCTGGACAACAGAGTGAGACTCCATCTCAAAAAAAAAAAAATTCTATTGAATGAATTATTTCCAATTCCCCCTGTAACACATGCTAGCTGAATTACACAGCCTCCTTGGGGAAGCCAGGTTCCATGCCTGGTGGTACTATATTTTACCAGAGGCAAAACTTTTATGGCTCTAGGCAGATTAGATGTGGGTCCCAGGGTTGATGCAGGTCCTGTCATTAAGGGTATAATGGACATTATGTCCAAGCCTGGCCTTCCCTCAAGGCAAATGTAGGATAGCTCGGGGAGTTGGGAAATGAACTCAGTGGCCAAGATTCTTTATTGAACAAGCAGGTGTAGCCAAGCAAATCTGGGGTGTGCATATTCGGAGTCTAACACTCTCCTTTGTATTCACATGTGGGACAGCAATAGTCAGATGCACAGTTCTTCTGCCAGCCTAGCCTAGCAAAAATACAATGTTTTCAGTCCATGATGAGAGGAGTGTTGAGGTATGTACCGATGATCATCTGATTGCCATTGCTCAGTCACAAATGTTATTCCAAAGAGACAAAATATTTTTTCATCAGCTAAAATAGCTTCCTGGCATGATGCAGAGTAAGAGTTTAGAGTATAACAAGCAAATGGATCCCATATTAGCCATGTGACTTGGGCAAGTTTTCAGACCTCTCTAAGCTTCAGTTCCTAATAGGCCAAAGGGAGAAAGTAATAGCAGATAGTTGTAAAGATTAAATTTATGTATGCAAAACGCAAAGACTCCCCTGTCTTCTCCAGCTTAAAAATGTACCCAGTAATTACTCACCTCCTCTTCCTCTCTAAGGATTTCTACTCATTCCCTGAAACTCGTCTTATTGCTTTGTGTAGTACATCATTCATGAGGAATTCTCATGCATTATTCACTGAGCAGCTACTACTGAAAAATATTGTGAATAGGGCTATGGAGGACACCAAGATGAAAGATAATTATTTGTGATGTAGTAATAAATGCAATAGTAGTTAGTTGAATTACCTGAAATTGCTGTGTTTGTAGGTCGAAAGTGGCCTACTTGTTCCAGTATCATAAAGTGCAGCTTTACTGTTGGTGTGCTTCCAATCCAGTGATAAACCCGTAAATTCCTTAGGAAGTATTACAACAGAATTACATACTGCCACAGTTTGAATGCCTCCCTCAAAACTCATATGGAAATTTAATTGCGATTATGATGGCATTAAGAGGTGGGACCTTTAAGAGCTGATTAGGTCATGAGGGCTCTGTCTTCATGAATGGATTAATGCCCTTAATGGATGGAATAACTGAGTTATTGAGGGAGTGGGCTCCTGATAAAAGGATGAGTTCAGCCAGATCTCCTCTGTCTTGTGTGCTCTGCTCACTTGCCCTTCACCATCTATCTTCTGCCATGGGATAGTGCAGCAGGAAGGTCCTCATCAGAGGCCATCACCAGGCTCGTGGACTTGGAGCCTTTAGAATCATGAGCCAAATAAATTTCTATTGTTTATAAATTACCTAGTCCGTGGTATTCTGTTATAGCAGCAGAAAATGGACTAAGACACACCGAGAAGTGGGTAAAAGAGAAGGAAAGACTAGTTCTGGTGGGAAAGTTATGGGAAGAATTTGTGGAATAGGTACGGTTAACCTGAGCCTAAAACTTCCAGAAAAGGGGCTTATCAGTCTTATAAGGTAGAAGCCTGAAGGTGGCATCGTCCTGTGTTCTGACCCATTGAAATAGTGCCCAGCTCACTTAGAAGAACAGCTGCCTAAAGTGAGCTTTGTAGGTTTATTTTAGAAGGGCTAAAGACACTCGGTTTGGTTAAAGAGCCAGAGGGACAATTTTTATAAAAGGGAGGTTGAGGACTGTGTCTGTGGTGAAAACAGCGAGGTGCCCCAGAGAGCTCTTGTTTCATGATTCAGTAGCATTTTACTTTGAATACAAATTTGATAAACTGACGAGAAAATGTAGTGATGGAACAAATTTCAAACTTAACAATTACAACCTGTAAACTCTAACAGCTACTTTAGAAAATTATGGCAAAATATACATGACATGAAATTTATCATTTTAACCATTTTTTTTTTTTTTTTTTTTAAGATGGGGTTTCACCTTGTTGGTCAGGCTGGTCTTGAACTCCTGACCTCAGGTGATCCACCCACCTTGGCCTCCAAAGTGCTTGGATTACAGGCGTGAGCCACCACGCCCGGCCCATTTTAACCATTTTTAAGTGTACAGTTCAGTGGCATCAAGTATACTCACGCTGTTGTGCAGCCATCACCCCATTCATCTCCAGAACTTTTTCATCATCCCACACTGAACTCCGTGCCCGTTGACAATAACTCCCCATCCCCCTCTACCCCGCCCCTGGCAACCACCTTTCTACTTTCCGTCTCTGTAAATTTGACTACTCTTCATATCTTATGTAAGTGGAATCAAATATTGAATTTTCCCTTTTGTGACTGGCTTATTTCACTTAGCATAATGTCTTCTGAATCCATCCATCTTGTAGCATGTGTCAGAATTGCATTCCCTTTTAAGACTGAATAACATCCCATTGTATGTATGTGCCACATTTTGTTTATTCATTCATTTTTCAATGGATACTTACATTGTTTGCATCGTTTGGCAGGAGCTACTTTTAAACTAATTGCAGACAGCAAAATCTAGGCTAGCTTCAGAGAGCTAGACACCTGCCAGCCGTGGCTGAGAGGATGATACGTAAGCACTCACCACCTTCGCGATGCCCTGAGAAGCCGAGTTGGAGCTTACTACATATGCTTTTTTTTTCAGACTGAGATGGAGCCAGTGAATCTCTGAGCCTCCAGGTCTCAAGCCACCACATCCTGATGCCTTTAGAAGATAGGGTAGGGAGATACACTGATCTGGGAGGCAATATTCCACCAACCATATCACATCCCACCACCCACAGCAGACCATACTATTCTATTTTCTTTCCCCGTGGATTCTTTGGGCAAAAGCTTTATTCACTGATGGTCCACTTAACTCTTTTAAAAAATAAGGCCCCAAGGACAATGGCATTCTTTAGAAGTAGGAATACATGGCAACTCATTGACTTCTCCCGTTTATCTCCTGTCCCTTGCATCCTTTTCCTGGTGGCATCAGGTAGTCCCAGGAAGGGATAGTCAACAGAACCATACTCCAGGGGCACACAAAATGAGACATAGAGTTTCTTATTGCTAACATATCTTAATTTAAAAAATTGTGGCTAAAATCCTCTCACTCCTATAGAGGAGAAGGGTAGGATTTTTCACTTAGTTTTGCAAAAATGTGGTGGCATGACTTATTTTCTAATTATAGCTTTACCATCATGGCATAATGGTTGCTTCAAAGCCCAAACGATAGTAGATTTTGAGGCATATAATTCCCAAACTCTGTTAGTACATCTATAATTACTGTACACATGATTATTGCAATGCTCATCTTTCTTATCTAGGTGTTCTTGTTCAAAGAAAAACACAACTGTGCTTCCATTTTCAGCCTGTTTATACTCTGAGGCCTAGACCTGCCTAGTGATACCTGGGCTCTGCCATGGATGTCACATCCAGCAGTCACTCAGAGGTGACTAGGGTATGCAAATTGATAACACAGTGCAATTGTAATATTTCGCTATTTAAGATTTTTGTATGCCAGATCTCAAATATTGGACTCTTAACCCTATGATTCTCTAGCAAAGTAACACCCTCCCCATCTGGAGAAGCAGGATAATTTCTATCCTCACTACCTAATCTGCTTCTCTGGAGTGTGAGTGGGTACAAGGTGGAGAAAAGGCTTGCAGGCATCAGAATAAGCTCACAATAATGTGTTTCTGTCTCATTAGAGTTAATTCACTAAACT
The DNA here is from genome assembly GCA_004027835.1 of Alouatta palliata. Classification (NCBI taxonomy): domain Eukaryota; kingdom Metazoa; phylum Chordata; class Mammalia; order Primates; family Atelidae; genus Alouatta; species Alouatta palliata. Next base: position 14,798 of record PVKV010031016.1, read on the forward strand.
CATTGGCTAGTTTTTCAAAGACAAAGCAGCAAAAGCCATAAGTTATTTTAAAAACCTCTTCTGTATTATAATGTTTCCCTCATGAAAAGTGTAGAATTTGCCCCCAAAAGTCTAGTAAAAACTGGCACCATCCATACTCCCTAATGTTTCTGACACCTTGAGTACCGTTCCAGAGTGTGGGATTGATAAATTAAAAAGAAATGATACAATATTTATAGTCATTATTTTGTTTCATGTCTTGAAAAAACTGAAATGGTGGGAAGAACATGGAAGAGTCAGCAAAAAAAGAAGTATAATTTTAGCTTTGCCATTTACAAGCCCTTCAAACAAATCATTTAAGCCATTCTGAACTGCAGTTGCTTCATTTAAAAAAATACAGATGATTGTTTTCTTAGTGGTATGGCTTAGCTCTAAAATAATTTCCTGTGTCCTCTAGGCATGAGCAAATAGAAAAATACATTGAGAATAATGACAGGTGTATTAGTTTGTTTTCACGCTGCTGGTAAAGACATATCTGAAACTGGGATCAAAAAGAGGTTTGATTGGACTTACAGTTCCATATGGCCGGGGAGGCTTCAGAATCATGGCGGGAGGTGACAGGTACTTCTTACATGGCAGCAGCAAGAGAAAAATGAAGAAGAAGCAACAGCAGAAATCCCTGATAAACCCATCAGATCTTGTGAGACTTACTATCATGAGAATAGCACATGAGAAACTGACCCCAACGACTCAGTTACCTCCCCCTGGGTCCCTCCCACAACATATGGGCATTGTGGGAGATACAATTCAAGTTGAGATTTTGGTGGGGACGCAGCCAAACCATAACAGGAGCCAAGTTTTTTATTGTAAGTGAAGGGATTTATAAATATGGAAAGGGAGAAACAGCGTGTAGGACTACACTGATCACTGATATTAGACTTGCTGTGTGCAATACTGATTACACTGGTGCAGACATGCTTGAGCTCGTTTGTTTTGGGAAAAGAGACAGAGCATTAATATTTTCAGGGGTATGGAGATGGCCTTTCACACACTGGCAGCAACAGGGATCACTTACCAGTCTCCCTACATCCATTGTCACATGACCCATGCTAGCTAAATGATGCCAACTGCCCAAGGTACAGATGTCTTCTCTGTCCTGGTATAGTTTCTTCCTGAGTTTAAACTCCTTCCTAGTTCCTATAGGAAGTTAGCCAGTCCTGCCCCACATCCCAGAATTCACAAAACAGGGCAACTTCGATAGACTTGGGCTCTTCATGGCTTGATTTTTAGCCACTTGCTATAGACCTTCCTCCAGAATCCACCCTAGCCTGATCTACACCTGCTTTGCTTCTGACCTAATTACTCATTTCCCCATTTTCTGCCTTTCCTGATCCTTGGAACTGTCTCACGGGTCACACTAGACATGATTTAATTTCTCCTTTATTTGCAACTGCTTGGCGTGGCTTTGGTAAAAGTTGCTTTCACAGGACTGAATGTGAAGCCTCTGTATTTCAGAGTCTCTCCATTTCCTCCTGCTGTTTCATACAGTGTTTCTGCCCAGTTCTTCATGTAAGCATGCATGTGTTCAGCTAACAAACAGTTGTCCTAGACACAGCGGAGGATATAGTGATATAGTGAAAACCAGACAGATAAGCTCTATGCTGAAATGGAGCATACATTTAAATCTACAGAAAAGCAATAAAGGGTGAGGGATATTAACAAGAAGCAAAAGGCATGTGGAGCAGAAGGGTGAGTCTGGGTGAGTGGTATACCATGTCTGATGAGGTGATGAGGCCGCAAGGGGAGTCTCTCCGAGGCGGTGACATCTGACAAACATAAATGGCAAAAAGAGAACAACTACGTGATGCTCTGGCAGGAACAATGCTATAGATGGAAAGAATGGCAAATGCAAGAAATCTGAAACAAAAATGAGCCTGATGTGTAGAAGGAAGAGAAAGAAGCCCAGTGTAGCTGAAGAGTAGCCAGAGGTGAGGAGGGATGTATAAGCTGAAGACCGAGAGGTAGGCAGGGTCTACATCTCAAAGAACTTTACCAGATATTTGATTTGATTCTTAGCAAAACTGGAAGCCAGTGTAGGGTCTTCTGTTGGCTTATATTTTAAAAGGTGGGGCAAGGGAGTGTGAAAGCTGGTAAATCAGTTAGTTAGGTGGTGTCTTAGTTCGTAGGGGCTGCTATGACAGAATACCACAGACTACATGGCTGATAAACAGCAGAAGCTTATTTCTCATAGTTCTGGAGGGTGGAAAGTCCAAGATCAAGATGCTGTCAGGGTTGGCATCTGGTGAGGGCCTGTTTCCTGGTTCATAGATGCTGCCTTCTTGCTGGGTCCTCACATAGTAAAAGAGGTGAATGAGCTCTCTGGGGCCTCTTTGATGAGGACACTCATCTCATTCCTGAGGGCTCTGCCCCATAACCTAATTACCCCCGAAAGGACTCACCTCCTAATACCATTGCCTTGGGGATAGGATTTCAACATAAGAGTTTGGGGGAAACGTGAACATTGGATTCATCACAGGCTGTTAGTGCTGCAGTCCAGGTGAAAAATGGTGTTGGTTTGGAACTTTGCACCAGGGTAGCAGCAGTGGAGGTAAGAGAAGTGGGCAGATTTGGAATGTGTTTTAGAAGTGGAACTAACAGCATTCTTCTTAATTGAATGTCTGAGGGTGGAAGAAGAACCAGAGCCAAGACTGCTGGTGTTAACGCTTGAGCAACTCTGTGTGGATGGTTATTCATTTACAGAGCGAGGGAAATCTGAGTAGCACTTGCTTATTGTTCTTATTTTATTTAGAAATCGAGAGTGTCATTTTGAACAGCCTGCATTTGAGATGCAAAGTGTAGGCGTTAAGTAGACATTTGTAAACATAGCTATCTAACTCAGAGGAGAGGTCGGGCTGGTGATATGCCTTTAGGAGTCATTAGAATGTAGATGATATTTAAAGCTGCGGATTGTGTATGCTCACTTGGAGGGAGTCTGTTTTCAAAGAAGAGGGCAGAGAAGGAGCAACTGGCAAAGAAGACAGAAGGAACAGGCAAGAAGTTGCAGGGAAACGGGGAGAATGTGAGTAGTAAGGCCAAGAGGAGGACGATCTCAAAAGGGAAGGGCTGGTAAAGGGTGCCATGTGCTGCTCAAAAGCAAAAACATGAAGATGGAAGCATTTCATAAACGTGGCAATTTGGAAGTTGCTGACTTTGACAAGAATAGTTTCAGGGGAGTGGAGGCGGTTGAATACTGAGTGAAGTAAGTGTGAGGAGCCTGAATATCAACTACTCTCCTTTCCTGACAAGTGTTGCTGTGTGTGAAGGCGTGGAAGGTGCCTTCTTAACGTCCATCTGAAGCAGAGCCTCACATTTTTCCTAGACTTTGCTCTCCAGTCTTCATTTCCAGCCACCCTTGTGGCCATATGACCAGGTGCTTGACATCGTGTTTCTGGGCAGGTTTCTTCAATGGAAGTGATTCACCTGGGAGGAGTCCTACTTTTGCCCTTCCCATCCTTCTGTCTCCTACTGCTTGGAATATGGCATGTGATGACTAGCAGTCATTTTGGTCTGTGATGTAACTTAGAGCATGCCATCCAAATCCAATACAGTGGGAAAAAAATGATAGAAGGAGATGGGTCTCTCATAACTCAATGAATTGCCCACATTTGGACTTCTTTAATATGAGAGAAGAAACCCTTGCATGTTTAAATTATTCTCCATTTGCCTCCCCTGTTAACCACATCTATTCCTAAATAATGCAGAATCAAAGCAGAGAAGTGGGCATTGGGTTGGATAGGCACAAGGTCAATATATTTTTTAATTTTTAAGTTGTTGAATGATTTACAGAGTAGGAATTCGATACCATAATCTTTGGGAAAATTCCACTGTTCTTCAGCATACCTATTATAAAAATGCCATTTAAGATTTCATTTCTAAATTTAAATTTGGCATATCAATCAGGGTTCTTGTTTGCAAAAAATAGAAACTGACTCTGGCTGATTTAAGCAGAAATGGAATTGACTCAAGGCAATCAGTGCCTAATTGAATTGTGATGGCTAGAAAGTCAGGCTTGCACAATAGACAGCACACAGGACCACAGACAAGGATTATGCCCCAGAATCAGTCTGTCAGGAACACCACTGCTGTCAGATGAACTCTGGATGTCCCCTCTGTCTGCACCACTCCTGAAGGCTTGGGGCTGCTGCCAAACAGATTATTCCCCAACCCTTTCTCCGTGTCATAAATGTCTGATTCAAAATCTGTGATGGGGTATCTGATAGACGCAACCTTCTTCATGCGCTCTTTCCCAAGCTGCAGGGGCATTTGAGAAAGCAGCCATCTGGCCTAGGCTTCTAGATTGAGAAGTGCCTCCCACACAGACCTAGATGGGGGTTCACATGCCAGGTAGACAAAAACAATCATGAAGAACACCAGCAAATATCTATTATGTTTAGTTTCTCAAATACAGCTTCTTGTATTTATTTTTAAAATAAATCAGTAAGTGACCTATATCTTGGTAATTTCACTACAAACATTTTTTTGTTGTTATTGAGACAGAGTCTTGCCCTGTCACCCAGGTTGGAGTATAGTGGTGTGATCTCGGCTTACTGCAACCTCAGCATCCTAGGCTCAAGTGATTCTCTTGCCTCAGCCTCCTGAGTAGCTAGGACTACAGATGTGGACCACCATGCCCAGCTAATTTTTGTGTTTTTCGTAGAGACAGGGTATCTCCAGTTTGGCCAGGTTGGTCTCAAACTCCTGGCCTCAAGCAATCTTCCTGCCTTGGCATCCCAAAGTGCTGGGATTACAGGTATGAGCCACCACACCTGGCCCCTCAATATGGAGTTTTAAAGTATATTTGAATTATGTACAGAAAGATAAAATGTTTGAAACTGTAGCAAATTACTAAAATGTATAGAAAAATATTGAAGAAGATACATTCGGGTAGTAAACTTAGCTTCTGGACCATAAGAGCTACGCTGAGATAAGGTAGGAAGGTGTGAATATTCAGTAACTATTTCTTTTAGCACCATACTTAACTAATTTTTAATATTAGCATGAATTTTTAAATTTTATGAAACGGGAATATCCTTGTGTGTCTTTTGAGTGCAGGGTAAGGTCTACAGCACGGGAGAACAATTGGGAAATTCATCCACTGTCTTTTGTAAACTTTTTAGCATTAATAATTTATCATTTGTTGAGTACTTAATGTGTGCTTGGCATTGTATGGGGCACACACATTTTCCCGTCTAGCTCTTACAACTACATTTCGCTCTATAGATAAGAAAACTGAGACCCAGAGAAGCCGAGTAACTTGTTAAAGTTCTTGCAGCTAGTAAAAGCCATAAGTAGGATTTTAATTCTGATGTAGTGAGGGCAATTGTGTACAACTCAGCAAAGGACTGCTGTAGGGCACTGAAGAAAGCCCAAAGACACGTGCAGCTTAATTCATATCAAGGATGATCTCAATGTATACATTATATTGGAAGACTAGATGCTAGCTAGATTTCCACATGATTTATAAACAGTGACTTTGGCCCCAAATTTTCTAGATTGTATGTTTATGCTAACGAAGTTTATCCATTTACTTTATGAGTAGGTCACAAAATTAGTAGAATAAATAATCAAATTTCTAGTTTAAGTAGAATACTGTCTAAACTGATTTAAATTAGTCATATTTAAATGCAAGTTGAGGGGCATGCTGACATCTTTTGCATGTGTGTGTGTGCACGCGCGTGTGTGTGTATCTGATTGTAAATACTATATAACATCATGTTCATATTTTCGCTGTTTTACAGTAGAAACTAATAATGAATGGATCACCATATTGGATAGTGTTACCACCATGAATTTTTAAAAAGCTGTTTTTGCCAAAGGAAATAAACAAGTCAGAAATACAAAAATACTCATTCCAGCATGACGTGAGGAAGAATGCTTACTGTTTGACAAATTGAAAAACAAATGATCTTTGGAGAGATAAAAATGAAATTTGTAACCTTCTAAGAGGATGTAGGGTTTTTCCCCCTTTTTTCTTCTCTACTCATGCCTCTGATTTTCTGCTCTCATTCATTTGCGACAGTGAATTCTATTGAAAGTGACTTTTCCCTTTCTTCTCTTCATAGAGAGAAGACCTGAAGGTCAAGGTGGGTGGATCACTGGAGGACGGGAGTTAGAGATCAGCAATACCAACAAGGTGAAACCCCGTCTCTGCTAAAAATACAACAATTAGAAGGGTGTGGTGGCAGCTGCTAGTAGTCCCAGCTACTCCGGAGGCTGAGGACAGGAGAATTGCTTGAACCCGGGAGGTGGAGGTTGCAGTGAGTGGAGATCATGCCACTGCACTCCAGCCTGGGCGGCAGAGTGAGACTTCATCTCAAAAAAAAAAAAAAAAAAAACTATTGCTCCTTTTAACTTCCCTGGCTATGTTTGCATAGTCTTCTGCTGACAGAAATGAGTATTTTAAAAACGTTTTTGTATTTATTATGAGAGCCATGAGGGCAGGTATTATGTCTGTCTTATTTATTTTTGTATTTTTTTTTGTGCCAAGCACATTGTTGATATGTAAAAAAGGGGGTTTATGAGTTCTGCTGCAGCAGACTTAAACGTACCTGCCCAGCAACTCTGAAAGAACAACGGAGCTCACAGCTCAGCATTTGAGCTTCTATAAAGAATACTCTGTCACCTCAAGCAGCTCCCTGACCCCCGTATATCCAACGAGTCACCTCATAAAGGAGAGCTCAGACTGACATCTGGTGGGTAATC
>PVKV010031017.1:0-21536 GCA_004027835.1 Alouatta palliata
CCAGCACTTTGGGAGGCCGAGGCGGGTGGATCACGAGGTCAAGAGATCGAGACCATCCTGGTCAACATGGTGAAACCCCGTCTCTACTAAAAATACAAAAATTAGCTGGGCATGGTGGCACGTGCCTGTAGTCCCAGCTACTCGGGAGGCTGAGGCAGGAGAATTGCTTGAATCCAGGAGGCAGAGGTTGCGGTGAGCCAAGATCGCGCCATTGCACTCCAGCCTGGGTAACAAGAGCGAAACCCCGTCTCAAAAAAAAAAAAAAAAAAAAAAGAAGCAGGGATCCAGGAAATTCCTGCATTTGAATTCCCACTGATGTCCAGATGGAGGCGTGGAGGAGGTGCTCAAGGGAAATTCCTGCATTTGAAACCACGTCCCTTGCGGACCCAGGAAGAGAAGTTTCTTTAACACAGTCCCTCATTTTGACTCTGTGTCCCAGGCTTAGGGCACATTGCAGCAACAAATGGGCTCCCAAGGCCTGAGGGAGCTCCACCCCCACCTGTGTCTCTGTGGGGTCTGCCCTCCATGGCTGCTTTCATGGGTCGAAGTTGGGTGCCTGTGGTTTTTCCAGGTGCAGAGTGCAAGCTGCTGGTGGATCCACCATTCTGGGATCTGGAGAACAGTGGCCTCTTTCCCACTGCTCCACTAGGCAGTGCCCCAGTGGGGACTTGGGGACTCTGTGTAGGGCCTCCAACCCCACATTTCCTCTCTCCACTGCTCTAGTAGAGGTTATCTGTGAGGGCTGTGCCCATACAGCAGGCTTCTGCCTGGGTACCCAGGCTTTCTCATACATCCTCTGAAATCTAGGGGAAGTTTCCAAGCCTTCGTCACTCTTGCATTCTGTGCATCTACAGGCTTAACATTATGTGGAAGCTGCCAAGACTTACCGCTTGCACCTTCTGGAGCTGGAGCAGAGGCCCAACCTGGATCCCTTTGAATAGCGGCTGGAGCTGGAGCTGCCTATGTGTAGAGAACAGTGTCCTGAGGCTGCACAGAGCAGCAGGGCCCTGGGCCTGGCCCACAAAACCATTTTCTCCTACGCATTTGAGCCTGTGGTGGGAGGGGCTGCCTCTGAGATCTCCAAAATGCCCTCAAGGCATTTTTTGCCATTGTCTTAGCTATCATTACCTGGCTCTTTCTTAGTTAGGCAAATCTCTCTAGCAAATGGTTGCTCCACAGCCTGTTTGGATTCTTCCCCTGAAAACAGGCTTTTCTTTTCTACCATATGTCCAGGCTGCAAATTTTTCATACCTTTATTCTCTGCTTCCCTTTTAAATATAAATTCCAACTTTAAGTCATTTATTTGCTCCCACATCTGAATGTAGGCTGTTAGAAGCAGCCAGGTCACATCTTGAAAACTTTGCTGCTTAGAAATTTCCTCCACCAGATACTCTAGGTCATCACTCTCAAGTTCAGACTTCCATAGGTCCCTAGGACATGGACAATACATCCAAATTCTTTGCTAAGGCATAACAAGGGTGACCTTTGCTCCAGTTCCCAATAAGATCTTCATTTCCATCTGAGACCACAGCAACCCGGACTTCATTGTCCATATCACTACCAGCATTTTGGTCACAATGATTTAACCAGTCTCTAGGAAATTCCAAACTCTCCCTCATATTCCTGTCTTCTTCTGATCCTTCCAAATCCTTCCAACTTCTGCCTCTTACCCAGTTCCAAAGCTTCTTCCACATTTTCAGATATCTTTATAGCAATGCCCCACTCCCAGTACCAACTGTGTGTTAGGTCATTCTTGTGCTGCTATAAAGAAATACCTGAGACTGGGTAATTTATTTTAAAAAGAGGTTTATTTGGCTCACACTTCTACAGGCTCTACTGGAAGCATGGTGCTGGCACCTGCTCAGCTTCTGGGGAGGCCTCTGGGAGTTTTAACTCACAGAAGGCAAAGCAGGAGTATGCACAGCATATAGTGGGAGCAGGCGCAACAGAGAGTTGGGGAAAGCAGAGGTGTCACACTTTACAACAACCAGATCTTGTGAGAACTCACTCACTATTGGGAGGACAGCACCAAGCCATGAGGGATCCACCCCATGACCCAAACACTGCCTACCAGGCGCCACCTCCAACACTGGGGATTACAATTCACCATGAGATTTGGCAGGGTCATATAGTCAAACTAGATCACCAACTATGAGTAAAACTCATATCTGAGGAGATTCAGAGGGTAAGGAGAAGGGAAAGGCACAGAGACTGGAAATGGTCTACAATTTATTCATTTTAACCTCACTTTACCCATGGCTCGCCTGAGGCTAAGAGTATTTATTTACTTATTTATGTTTTGAGACAGGGTCTTGCTCTGTCACTAAGGCTGGAGTGCAGTGGTATGACCATGGCTAACTGCAACCTTGACCTCCTGGGCCCAGGCAATTCTTCTATTTCAGCCTCCTGAGTAGGTGGGACCACAGGTGTACACCACCACACCTGTTAATTTTTTAAAAAATTTTTGGTTGGGCACAGTGGCTTATGCCTGTAATCCCATGCTTTGGGAGGCTGAGGCGGGTAGATCATGAGGTCAGGAGATTTAGATCATCCAGGCCAACATGGTGAAACCCTGTCTCTACTAAAAATACAAAAATTAGCTGGGCGTGGTGGCAGGTACCTGTAATCCCAACTACTTGGGAGGGTGAGGCAGGAGAATCGCTTGAATCCAGGAGGCAGAGGGTGCAGTGAGCCGAGATCATGCCACTGCACTCCAGCCCGGCAACAGAGCAAGACTTCATCTCAAAAAAAATTTTTTTTTTTTGTAGAGACAGGGTCTTATATTGTCTAGGCTGATGTTGAACTCCTGGCCTCAAGTGATCCTCCTGCCTTGGCCTCCCAAAGTGTTGGGATTATAGGCTTGAACCATCATGCTCAGCTGAGAACAAATATTAAAAGCCAAGTTATCAAGCAGGATTTAAAGTTAAAGCTGATGACCTAGTTCTAGTTCCAGCGACCACTCTATATGGACTTGGGCAAGGTTCTTGCCTTTTTGGGACTTTAGTCTCCTTCTTATAAAACAAGCATGCAAGTGGCACTAGGTTGTCAGGTGGCACCCTGAGAATAACAGCTTTCAGAATAGCCTGGGCTGACCACATGATTAAAACCCACCAAGACTAGCCCAACCACAAACTGGGATTTGATGCCTCTCCTCTCTCTCTCAGCAGGCCTCCCTTTCTAAACTTGGATCCAGACTCTTGTCTACACTGCAACTCCTTCAAACTACAGATCAATATATATTCCTATTTTACAAATAAGAACACTGAGGTTCAGAGGGGCTTAAGTAACTCATATGAGGTCACATGGCTAATAAACAGTGGAAGTGAGATTCTTCTTCTGACTGACTGAAGTATTTCATCTTTCCACTTTACCACTCTTTGTACCAGGTTTACCACTCCCAACCTGGTACTCTTTTCCACACACCACACACTTTGAATCCTGGTCTCAGCCTAGCATACCTGGCAATACTTCCATTTGAACCTGTGCCCCTCCTTTTATGCCCTCCTCAGTTACAAAACCCTAAAGCCAGGAAGGGGACATTTCTTAACTTGCCTGCCTCTTCCCACTCTTTAATCTGCCTGCATAAGCAGATGGTCCCACCATCTTTTGATGGGCTGTTTGTGAAAGGTGTGAGCTACAGGTTAAAATAAGCTCTGTAATTTATTCCAGTCACAGGAAACTTGAATATTAGCTACGACACAACAGGAAAGCAGCCATGCAGGAGTAATACAATCAAACATTTTGTTCAGTCCAAACATATCTGCAGAAAGGAAAACAATTCCAGCTGTCTTCCAATCTGCAGGAGCCACAGAGTTCTTTGTATTCTAGGCATGATATCTGATGTACTGTCTCCAGGACAAAGATTCTAGTTTGAACATTAAGCATTTCTAAACTTGGTCTCAGTTAAAAGGCAGTAGCACTCCTCCCTAGGTAAGAAGGGTGCTGAGGCATGGTCCTGAAATGATAAGCAGGTGGGGCACCCCAATGGCAGAACCCTGGAGTGTCTTGGACACCTTCTTCTGTGACCTCACCACTGTCAGGGGATGAGGCCACCAGGAAGGCATCTGACTACTCAGGACCACCTTGTCCCATCTGCTGAAATGCAGAAAAGCCATGCCGCCCAATGAGGGCTGGGAAATGAATGTACATGAAGGATCCTAGCATTGCTGAGAAGTGGATATGAGAGTCCATTTACAGTTTTAAATGTGGTGTAAGAAATGTAATCAGAATAGGAATATTGAAACCTCCCTATGGGTGAGGGACACAGAATGAGAAGGAAGAAATAATGAACTCAATTTGAATTGTTTTAAAATGGGGAGGCTGGGCCAAGCACAGTGGCTTAGACCTGTAATCCTAGAACTTTGGGAGGCCGAGGCAGGAGGATCACTTGAGGCCAGGAGTTTGAAATCAGCCTGGTCAACATAGAAAAACTCTGTCTCTACCAAAAAAGAAAGAAAGAAAGAAAGAAAGAAAGAAAGAAAATTAGCAGGGTGTAGTGGCGCATACCTGCAGTCTCACCTACTTGGGAAGCTGAGGTGGGAGGATTGCTTGAGCCCAGGAGGTCAAGGAGGCAATGAGCTATGATCGTGCCACTGCACTCTGGCCTGGGTGACAGAGTAAGACCCTGTCTCTAAATAAATAAATAGGGGCCAGGCGCAATGGCTCACCCCTGTAATCCCAGCACTTTGGGAGGCTGAGGCAGGTGGATCACTTAAAGTCAGGAGTTCTAGACCAGCCTGGACAACATGGTGAAATCCCATCCCTACGGAAAAAATACAAAAATTAGCTGGGTGTGGTGGTGAGCACTTATAATCCAAGCTACTTGGGAGGTTGAGGCAGGAGAATCACTTGAACCCAGAAGGTGGAGATTGAGATCACACCACTGCACTTAAGCCTGGGTGACAGAGTGAGACCATATCTCAAGAAAAGAAAAATAGTAGAGGCTATTTAAGATGTATTTCTTGCCACCATAAAAAAAGATGAGTTCATGTACTTTGCAGGGATATAGATGAAGCTGGAAACCATCATTCTTAGCAAACTAACACAGGAACAGAAAACTAAACACTGCATGTTCTTACTCATAAGTAGGAGTTGAACAATGAGAACACAATGGACACAGGGAGGGAAACATCACACACCAGGGCGTATCAGCGGGGTGGGGGGCTAGGGGAGGGATAGCATTAGGAGAAATACCTAATGTAGATGACAGGTTGAAGGGTGCAGCAAACCACCATGGCACGTGTATACCTATGTAACACATCTGCATGTCCTGCACATGTACCCCAGAACTTAAAGTATAATAAAAAATTAATTAATTAATTAAGATGCATTTCTTATGAGTAATTGAAGCCATGAGTAGGAGTGGCTTAGGTAATTTTGTTATTTACTGTTTCATGGGACAGAAAATGGGTGATAGGAGGTTTCAAGCCTGGTGCAGCCATGTAACAGTATATTCAAGTCCCAAGCTTCTTTTTCCTTCTACCTCTTCCACGATCGGAATCTTGGCTTTTTGACTCCTCCTCGTGCTTGCTGCCTCATGGTCACAAGATGGCTGCCACTGTTCCAAGGATCATATCCACACAGAACTGTTTGAAGGCAGGGGCACAATGGGGTATGCCTGCCAGAGACATTCTTTTCACAAGCCTCACCCTTAACAAGGAGGAAAAAATATTTCTCCACGGGACTCCAATAGACATTTCTTTGTTTCATTAGCTAAACTGGGCCACTTGGTCATTTTGAGCAAGGGAGTCTGGGAAACCAAGTATGTGGCTTTCCCAACTTCTAACACTGGAAGTGGGTAAGGGCTTGGAATGGCTTTGGTAGACAGCTAAGAGTATCTGATATGTGAATAAATCAATGTGTGGCCAAAAAATAAAAATAAGAATTCTTCCCATCAGGCCAAAAAAAAAAAAAAGGTTTTAGAATGTATCTACAGTTTAAGTAAAAAGAAAGTTTCTAATTTTTTTAAAAAAAGGCCTGTGTATGTGTGTATATACATATACACACACACACATATGCATATGTGTATATACATGCACACACACAGGAGTATATATAGATACATCTCCACCCACAAGGCAGATTCAAAATTCTGTATTCCTGACCCAACTTACCCCAGGGAAAAATCATGGATATGTACAAAGTTATATGTATATGTGTGTGCATATATATATACACACACATATACATGTATACACACACATACACACACACACACACACATATATATATATGCACTACTATTACATCATCCTGCTCTGCTGCTCTGTCAGGCACAGAGTTCAATTACAGAGTTGGTCTGGAGAGAAGAATGACCGTCTCCCTTTTGTGTTACCCTCTTTGTGCTTTGTGCCCAGCACAGACAAGCTTTTATAAAACTACTCTTTGAAGCTCCACCTTCAGTTCTACCTGGGAAGGTCTGTATAATGGCATCCATGCTTCATTCAGAATCTCTGCCCCATCCCATCACTTAGAGTACGCCCCCTTCAGGTCTGTCTCCTTCCCCAGGGTTGGTTCTCTCTGAGCAGAGCCTATGCATAGAGACTTTGGGTGAGCCACCATCGCAGTTTTCTCCACATGCCCAGCCATGCCCAAATCTGTGAGTAGGGCCTAGTCTCAAATTGAGCTCCGTACTACAAATGATAACTGGTCTGAATTCTACACATTGCAAGGAGAGGCTTTAAAGACAGAGGGGTAACAAGTCTGCACCCTCGAGCAATCAATCCAGTTGAGGGGACAGCAGGATGAGATCTACCGGGGCTGAGGACTTTATTGAGCAGTGACATACTGTGCTGCTAAAGTTATTTGACTTGCCGTTTGTAGAATGAAATACAAATTATTCCTTATTAGGGCTTGTGATTTGTTCATTAGCCTTAAAAAGAAAATGTTCATGATAACAGCAACAAAGGATGTTAAACTTACACAGATAATTAAGGTGAATGAAATGTCAATTGCTCCTAATGCTGTCAGCAGAGTAAAGCTATCTTACTTGTTAAGGAAACACAGGAATATATTTCCTAGCCAACTACAATGCTAGATACCAAGAACACTTAGAAACTGATGCTAAAAATGTGCATAGCCAGTCTGCAAGATGGGACTGAAAACCTACACAATGAAGAGATTGTTAAAGGTGATATAGCAGGAAGACATTAGCTCGGCCTTAGAAGACTTATTGATTTTAAGGTCCCTCTAAGCTAATGGAAATGTTCCAGCATAGAGTTAAAATTTTAGCACTAAACAGAAGCTTTGAGATAATAGCTTCAATTACTGAGTGCTTATTGTATGCTGGGTGCTATTTGAAATGTTCCACATATTTATACAACACAAGAAGTTCATACTACTGTTCTTTCACAGATAAGAAAGTCCAGGCACAGAGACAACTAATTTGCCAGTCACCCAGCCAGCAAGTGGAAAGCCAGGATTTGAACCCAAGCAGTTTGGCCTTAAAGCCTGTGCTCTTCCACATCTCACAGTGCAGTGTCCCACATCTCGAGGCACTGTCCATGGGTTGCCGGTGAGTTACCTGGGTCAAGATAGATTTAGGTTTCATATGATGCAGCATCTCATCACCCCCATCTCCCAGGAAACCTGCTTTCCAGACCTGATTGTACAAATACCCCCATCTTCTCCTGACCAGAGATACAGCCCTCCTCAGACTGAGAAGGGCAACTCCACATACCCAGGGCCAAAGGACCTCACGTGACCAATCCTGGGACAACAGACAAGTGCTAGTGCCTCCCATCTGTCTCCAGCTCTTCTCAAAATGGGCTAGAGGAGAAGTGCTATCTTTCTGACATTTCTGACCCTCCCCTCTCCACCCAGCTGGTGGATAAGCAAATATCAAAGTCACAGGTATTTGTGACTAGCCCAAGCTGCCTGATACTTCGAAAAGATGTGTGGTTTTGTCGGTTGTTTCATAACTGCTTGGGATCCGTTTATGGGAAAAGGCTCTTCCTCTTTCGGTTGGTACCAAAATGCAGGGTTTCCCCTTGATGCCATCCCCTAGACTTTCATCTTTGTACAGCCAGCCAGGAGGAGAATTCCTCCAAAGGCTCCTGCTGGGAGTTTGCCATTCTAAAGGGCCAGGGCTGAGCACATATATCTTCTGCGTCCAAAGGCATCTCTCTTGCCAGACACCAAGCTCCTCTGGAAACAGAATCTTCTGTCCTTAAAATCTGCATCTTCAGTCCCCTCCGTGAAGGAGCAGGCTCTGATCTGAGAAACCAGTGGTTCAAGGGCTCCACCATGAGGAAGTCAGGAGACAAGCCCTCAGGCAACACATACACATTTTTGTCATTTTCAAAAGCAGGTGCTACCCACAGGAAGGCCAAGGCCAGAGATGGGGACTGAGGACCAGGGGAGCAGCCAGTCATGGCTCTGGCCTGTCTGGTGAGGAAAGGGACTTGGCACAGTGTCCCTCCTGTCCCCTCATCTGCCCTGCCTTTTGCTTCTCCTGGCGCTAGGGAAGGCAGAAGGCCATGGCAGCTTCTGTTGGCTTTCTCCCCGCTCCCTGCTGGGCACATGGGGGCTACTGACTGAGTTCTACATTGGTAGCAGCTGGCAAAATGCTAAAGCTATTTCTCCCTCTAGGAGAATTAGATGCAATTAGCTTTGCTAAATTATTCCATCAGCCCTGCGCACTAAATTCCTCACTGACTGCAATAGCGTTGCCTACCAGCTGCTGCAGTGTCTGCCCCTCACCTCTGCTGGCTTCTCCCCTGAAGCAAGATCACTCCTGCAACTGCCAGCTCTCACTATCCCCATCCCAGGCCACCAGCCCTGTGAGATGGGTTGGAACTCTATGCCCATTGAGCTGACTGGGGGATTATGGGGAAAGCATAAGCTTTGGTATCAGTTAGAACTGGGAGAGAAGTCTGGTTCTATCTGTATCACTTTAAACAAGGAGCAGAACCTCTCTGAAACTCATCTCGAAAATGAGAGAAATGTTTTATTTCCTTTTCTCGTTTATGTGTTGACCCCACTCTGAGGGCAGACATTGTGTCTGTCTTGTTCATGGTTTTATCTCCAGCACCTAACACAGCGCCTGGCACTTAGAAGACAATAAACATTTTGGAGGGAAGGAGGAAAAAGCACTTTCCTAATAGGTTTGTTAAGAGCACTAAATGAGATAACATGTGCTCTATAAGTGATAGTTTCTAACCACTAGCTTATTTTGATTATATGACAACAGACTTCTTGATTCAACTAATTATAATTGTCACTTAATCCATTCATTCACTGAAGAAATACTGAGCACCAGCTACAAGTCACGCAGGACAATAAAAATGTAAAGAGAATGACCCTACTTTAAAGCGGTTCAATTACAATTTCGGTACGCAATGTGCCACAGCGGTCATAAATACAGAGAGCCATGAGCACACACAGACTAGCCAGGAAAGAAGGCAGGAGCAGGGAAAAATCTGGAGGTGGAAAAAAACTGTCTATGTTGAACTCTGGTGCCCATAGATAAAGCTGAGTCCCTGGGAATGAGTAGTTGATGAATCACACAAAAGATATGCTTGGAATAATTTTTTACCAGTCTCTTTCCTCAGAGATGTATCTGGATGTTGCCTTTAGCTAGTTAGACTCTGTCTCTTGGAGAACAGTATGAAGGGCAGTCCAAGTTCTCTGAGACTTTAGGCTCCAACAGAACCAAACCAACAGACTGCAGGAATTAGAAACAGGTGCTGCCTATGGTCTGTGTATTATTAGTCCGTTCTCGTACTGCTATAAAGAAACACCTGAGCGTGAACCCAAAAGGCACAGGTTGCAGTGAGCCGCAATCATACCACTACACTCTAGCCTGGGTGACAGAGCAGGACTCCATCTCAAAAAAAAAAAAAAAAAAACAAATCTGACACTGGGTAATTTATAAAGAAAAGAGATTTAATTGACTCACAGTTCCTCAGGCTGTGCAGGTAGCATGGCTGGGGAGGCCTCAGGAAACTTTCAACCACAGCGGAAAGTGAAGGGGAAGCAGACGTGTCTTACAAGCCTGGAGAGGGAGGAAGAGAGCAAAGCGGGAAGTGCTACACACTTTCAATCAGATCTCGCGAGAACTCACTATCATGGAAACAGCAAGGGGCACGTCTGCCCCCATAATCCAATCACCTTCCACCAGGCCCCTCCTCTAACAGTGGGGATTACAATTCAACATGAGATTTTGGCGAGGACACAAATCCAAAATATGTCAGTCTGGAATTTAAATAAATTGAAGCAAGCATATCTTTATTTGTCACCACTTTATTGCCCTGAGTTCTGGGCAAGACTTCTTGAAAAACTCTGAACTCTTTGAGCATCATCTAACATTTTACATGGTAGACCACATGATGTGTTCTCAGGTTTCCAAAATTTGTCATATGCAACGACTGGCCGGACATACCATTGTGAGTTTCACCTGTACTATTTCTTTTCTTAATGCTTTTAAGTTACTTTCTTCTTCTTCTTTTTTTTTTTTTTTTTTTGGAGACGGAGTTTTGCTTTTGTTACCCAGGCTGGAGTGCAATGGCACGATCTCGGCTCACCGCAACCTCCGCCTCTTGGGTTCAAGCAATTCTCCTGCCTCAGCCTCCCAAGTAGCTGGGACTACAGGCACATGCCACCATGCCCAGCTAATTTTTGTATTTTTAGTAGAGACGGGGTTTCACCATGTTGACCAGGATGGTTTCGATCTCTTGACCTCGTGATCCACCCGCCTCGGCCTCCCAAAGTGCTGGGATTACAGGCGTGAGCCACCGCGCCTGGCCTTAAGTTACTTTTTTACTTAAAACATGCCTGTAACTCCAGTATTTTGGGAGGCTGAGGCGGGCAGATCACTTGAGGTCAGGAGTTTGAGACCAGCCTGACCAACATGGTGAAACACCATCTCTACTAAAAATACAAAAATTAGCTGGGCTTGGTGGCGTGTGTCTGTAATCCCAGCTACTTGGCAGGTTGAGGTAGGAGAATCACTTGACCTTGGGAGGCGGAGAGCTGGGATCAGTGAGCCAAGGTTGCACTACTGCACTCCAGACTGGGCGACCAGAGCAAGACTCCATTCTCAAAAAAAAAAAAACTTTTCAAAGATTTTCCAAATGTGATTAGCAAACATGTGTCAACTGCCCTTGCAGTCTTGATGTCTTCAAACATTATTGCCACTCCAGTCATGAAGTGATGCTCAAACAATCCTCAGCAAGCCATGGAGCATGACCTTGAGATGGACAAATGAAGCTCTAAATTGACACCTGCCAGTGGAGTGTGTTATGGAGGGTGCGTAGGTCAAAGGGATCATACCCCACCAAAAATTGTCTTGGCTTCCACCAGCTGTAGCAATAGAAATTTGGGTGCACTCAGTGAAAAGATGATGGGATTTAAAACATGATGCCTAGGTTGGGGTCATGCCTTTACCACTTACTAGTTGTGTGACTTTGGACAAGGAACTTAACTTCTCTGAGCTTCAAGTCCCAAATATCATTATTATCATCATAATAGTGATATTATGACAACGATTTCTCATAAAATTGGTGAACCAATGAAATGATTACAATGGCATGACTGCAAAATCACCTTGTAAACTCTAAAGTATGCCATTTATTAATTTACTGAGAAATCTTCAAGATATGGTAAAGCATACACTTTACTGTCAGAACTTGGACATTACCACTATTGATAAGAGACTATCAAGAACACAGCCTTTGACCATTACTCAGACAACTGAGTAGGCAACTGGAGGATGCTTCTCACCCCTTCTTTTCTGTGATGTGTAAACATGCTAACCTGGAGAAATGATCAGAGAACAGGAGATGTGGTTGGGTTGTGAGAGTTGGCAAAGGATGCAGAAAGCCCAGATGCACATTAAGTTCTATCCTGCCATAAACACATCACCAAGCAAGGTCCCATAAAACCAGGACAACTCTCCTTCACATGGTGGATCTTCATTGTCCCCCGACTGTACCTCAACTCAGCCAGTTTTAACAAGTCAGTACCACCCCCAGCTATCTACGGTCACCTCACAACAGTCCCCATAGTGCTGTACATGTTCCCATTCCTAACCAAGCCTCACTTGTCTATCCCTCCCAAATGCTGCCCCTGAGCCTTTGGTAACCCCTCCTCCAAAATCAGTCAGTCAGGGCCCCCCTCTTCGGGCCTTATGTTACCTGAAACAGGGCATTGCCCTAGGAATTCTTCCCATGTTGCCTCTGAAAGGAAAGCTTTTCTTTTCTCATACCCCATGGACCTCTTGAGTACATGGGAAAAGTTGGGCTGGAGTCCTTTTTGATTCCCACTGACACCTCCAGACTATGGACACTCCATTCTTTTGTTACAATCCTGCTCTTTTAAGACACAACTCAGCTATACCTCTCTCTCCTACTCCTCATCTTGTCCTCTTGACAGTACCTCTCTTTTACTGAAGACTTATAACTTGGCTCTGCAGATCCACCCAAGATGCAAAACCCTGGACTCTCAGCTCCCCAACATTCTCATCACCAATGAGCCGACCTGTTTCCCCAATATCAAACCCCAGCCGCCTTCTCCCACACTTACCATGTTCTGAACCACCAATTCTAGCACCTCATTCTGACCACAATCTCCTCCCCTTCAAGAGCACTTGTTCACCTACACCCCCCACCACAGTTCTTAGACCTAATCAAGACCCAAAGTCTTCTCACTCATCTACTTTCTCCAAATCCATGAGCCTCTCTTCGTGTCTCTCTATCCAGCTAAGGTTCCAGAGTCTATCATATTACTAGCAGTGGCATTCCTATCAATAGCCTTAACTCGGTTCCTCATCTGCATTTTACCATACATGGAAAAATCTAGGAAAATCTCATTGTGAAAGCAACAATCCAGTTTTTATGTATTTGTACACTAGCAGCAAATGTTGCTAGAGAAAAATCATACAATAAAGCAAACTGAATCTACTATGATCTTCATCCTCCACAATTGCTTCTTCATACCTCCTCACTGCCCCTACTCTTACTTCCAGAGGAGGTGACCTTATCATCTCTTTCACAGAGAAAGTAAGTCAACAAACAAAGCGTTTACAATGCCCCCTCACTAAACTATAGAGATACCCCATCATCATCCATCCACCTTCCCTAGTTTCCCTCCTGATGCAATATAGGAAGTGTCTGAGGTCAAGCCCTTCACCTGTGCTTTCCATCATTCCACCTTCTCCGGAGGCTTACATTACCTTTTCACATTCCTCTTCTTACCTTTGCCAAGATTGTTATCTTATCTCGAGAATTTTATCTCGAGAATTTTTCTCAATACCAACTCTCACTTTGGGGGTTTACAATCAGCCTGCTTTTTCAGCCCTGCAGGAGATTTAATTTTTGGAGTCTTCATTTCCTTTTGGTTTTTCCTACAAACTCACCAATTCTTTCCTGAGTTCATTTCTTTCTTATAATTGAGGAAATAACCAATAATTTCCAACATTCTTTTTGACACGTCTTTTTCTTTTTTCTTTTTTTTTTTTTTTTGAGACAGAATCTCGCTCAGTCACCAGGCGCCAGACTGGAGTGCAGTGGCACGATCTCGGCTCGCTGCAACCTCCGCCTCCCAGGTTCAAGCAATTCTCCTGCCTCAGCCTCCTGAGTAGCTGGGATTACAGGCGCACGCCACCACGCCCAGCTAATTTTTGTATTTTTAGTAGAGACGGGGTTTCACCCAGTTGGCCAGGGTGGTCTCGATCTCCTGACCTTCTGATCCGCCCACCTCGGCCTCCAAAAGTGCTGGGATTACAGGCGTGAGCCACCACGCCCAGCCAGACACGTCTTTCATGTGTTCTCTGGATCCATTCTCCACCCTGCACCTGGAGGCTAATCTGTAAGGATAACATCAAGCTCCCTTGTCCTCTTGCTCCTAGTTGGTTTTGGCTAATGGGGAGCCATTGAAGGAGATAGGAGGCAAGAGGAAGAAAGTGAGAGTATTTATTTTCTGGCTCCTTCTCAGCCAAATTGCCTTAGGCTTGCTGTCTCCCTCTAAATGAAGACCACATCTTATCCACAATTCTCTCCCCCTGGTTTAACTGCTTCCTCAAACTTAACTCTTTGAATGCAGGGGTGGTAACAGCCCTGTAATTAATTGGTAGCCCCATGTACTACACTATTTCCTACTTTGTAAACTGTCCTTTTGCCAAACTTCTTTTGAATTATCCTAACTCGAATTGCCATCTGTTCTTGCTGAGCCCGATACTCACATAAATACCCTGATTATTTCCAATTACTTTTTTTTTGCTTCCAGGGACCAATTTTTGTTTTAACTAGAATCCTTTTAGCTGCAAATCAAGAAGCATAATTTGACCTATCTTAGGCCAAAAGTGGCATTTTTTACCTTGAAAATGAAACTATGCAAAGAATAAGAATACAATTGGGCCTCACAGGAGTTTAGAACTAGGACTCTCTCTAGCTTTGACATTAGAAAAAAGTGGTTCTTCTTCAGTTTCAATTAGAAAAACTAAGTAAGGACCTGGCCCAGCCTGAATCACATGCTTAACCCTGTGCCGAGACAGATGCAGTACTTACTAGTACCGGCAGCCCCGGGAGAGCCGCGTGGTGGGAATGGGAGCAACAGTCCCCAGAATTAAATGGCTGTTACTCTCAGACATTTTCAATCACTCCCTGATTGTAATGACTCCACAGCAGAAATCACACATAGGAATTTATATCTACTGGCAACTTCTTAGGTTCTAGATTTGGGGCTCCTATGTTGCCAAATTTTTCTACTAACTCTGAGAATATCTCTATGTGTGCAAAGTCCACAAAGTAAAAGATATGGTCGCCTCTTTGTGAAACAGGGGTAGAGGTAGAGAGAGAAGGTATGAAAAAGCAACTGTGCATAATGGAGGTCAACTTTACCAGGAAATTGTAGTAGGATTACTAGATAGTACTGAGATAGGGCAATCATGAATTCGTAGAGGATCCAACTGCCTTGTATGACTTTTTCTCTAGCAGCATTTGGTTGTTGGGTTGCAAATACTGGAAAAACTAAATTGTTTCATTCAAAACAGACTTGGGAATTTTTCTAAATTTTTCTATGCATGATAAAAAGCAGGTAAGAGACAGCATTGAGGGTACTGATATGAGTGCTACAACTGGTAATATGGTTTGTGGAATCTCAGCTGGAAACAAAGAGACATGAAGAGAGGCTTATGGATAGGGAGAGAAAGACAGGTGAGAGAACTGAGGGTCTCATTTAATGTAAAAACTGTGGTTGGGGCGATAATTAAACAAACAATACAAGTATGTATTTATCTGCAGACACAAATAGCAAATATATACATTCCTTTATTAGGGTAGCCCTTGCACTTATAAAGAAACCTTCCTCAAAAAGAAAATAAACAAAATGATGAAGCTACGATAGTTTTTTTCAACATACTAAACCAAAAAAATAAGAAAACAACTCATTTATTTGGAAAAAAATCAAATTCTGTACACACAGGGTAGGCTTGATTGACCATAATGTATTTCAGCAAAAAAAAAAAAAAGATACACCACACATAATAAAGCTTTCTATGTACACATTAAATAGTAAATAACTTTGCTAAATGACTGGACATTTGAAAAAATGAAAACACAGTTGTAAAACAAAGTACGTAAGAATATTGTGACCTCATTTAACTGTACAGAAAGCAATCATTCTCCAGCCTTCCATTTTCACTTACATTTTCTTTAACAGGATTAAGCCCCAAATAGAAAGGATTAAATCCTTTCTTCATAATGCCTCAGGAATATTAGATTCTCTTTCAAATCTTTAGCTGTTTACAAAGGAGCAGACCATTTAAAGGGAAACGGTGGGAAACAAGATTAGAATTCTGTGTCACTCATCCCGATTCTGCTGAAGATGATTTCCCAAGTCCACTATCAATCCATTCAACTTCGTTTAAAAACATAATACCTAATTGTAGGACTAATCTGGCTTTCATTTAGCGCATCTGCAGCATTCTCATTAAAAATCAGCTCCTGACATTAGTCTTTAGTTTAATATCCACAAACGAAATCTGGGAATTCTATGACAGTAATGTTAGCATATTTAAGTGTAAAATGCAAAATGATTTATTTTTAAATATGCAAACGGCTACATTTTCTCAATAATCACTTTGTTCATGCACAAAAATGGCAACAGAAAAAGCAGAAAAAAGAAAAATCTGGATGTTCCTAAATGAGACAATGAGACAACTATAAAAATTTCATATATTAATATCAAGACAAGACTGGGGCCAGCTTACATTGTAAGAAAAACTATTATTGTATATAATTGGACAGCAAAACCCAGTCCTGTCTAAAACAACAGATCAAACTGTCTTCTCAAGTCCTTTCTGGCCATATTTCTATGTGCTACAATGAAACATTTTTAATAAATGCAATCTATCATAGAACTATAAGTTTTTAGATTCCTAAATAATGAACTTAAACTATTATAGCAATGATTTAAATACAAGTGCTGTAAAAAGGAGAAAACAGTTGTAAACACACTAACACACTCTTAATTTTTTTTCTTTACCTGCAACATAATATTTTTAAAAGATTCCACATCTTCTTGATTCTTTAAGAACTAAGAACCAAAGTACTGAACATAATAAATAAATGTGCAACCTGGAGGCCTGGAAAAGGATACAGAATACCAAATAATAAACCAGTGCATTAAAAATCCAGTATTTCAGTATAAGACTTCCTCATCCAAATCCAGTTAGGTTTACTGCTATTATAAATAAGCTTCACATTAAGGCATTTGTCATTACCTATGAAAAAGATGTGGATTCAAAACAAAGGAATATACACTGTACAACTTTTTTTCTTTCATTCTGATGTTATCATATATATTATTAGTTTTAAATGTTAAGTTTTTGTATGGTAATATACAAATATCTTTAAACACATTACGTGAATATAGTTCAAATATTTCTCTATATTTTGATACTTTAATTTATATATTTAAAGCATATTCAGCGAATGAGGAAATAGACAAAAGTAAATCAACATAGATGGCAAAGGACTGAATATAAGACATTACCACCTCTAAAGAAAATACTGTACAGACAGTGACGATGAGCAGATCTTGGCCAAGTCATTTAACTTCCCTGAGCCTCATTCTTTCCATCTGTAATATTTCAATAACAGTTGCTCTGTCAAGCTGTTTTGAGATCAAATGAGATGATGTAAAAACACTTGGCAAACTGTGAAGCAATGCAAAAATAAATGGTATTATCCTAGGCCAAAAGAGCTCAAGTTTCTGACAGTCTCTCTAATGAATAAAGTTATGGCCTGCTCCTTTTGCATTCACTTGAGAACTCCCAGTTTTGATTAGATTGTTATGGAAAGAATGGAGCCAAAATTTATGCAAAGAGAAAATCTCTAAGTTTTAGCATCCAGAAGTGTATAAAGTACAGTTTGTTGGGAGCAGGAAACACCTACCTGAAGGGGTATACAGAATACCAAATCATAAACTAATATATTAAAAATCCAGTATTTCGGTATCAACACTTCTTCATCCAAAGACAGGTTTAACTCTAACTAGGCTCAGGCTACCTCTTGATATTTACTAAAAATAAACAGGGGCAGACTTCTCAAAAACCTTCGTTCCCGGCCTTTCCTCAGTCTCTTATAGAGGGACCTCCATTTCCCTCACCATTGGCTATCATGTAGCATAGTCACATTAAAAGAACTATCTCTTGGCTGAGCATGGTGACTCACACCTGTAATCCCAAGTGCTGGGAGGCTGAGGTGGGTGGATCACGAGGTTGAGAGATCCAGACCATCCTGGCCAACATGGTGAAACACTGTTTCTACTAAAAATACAAAAATTAGCTGGGCATAGTGGTGGGTGCCTGTACTTCCAGCTACTTGGGAGGCTGAGGCAGAAGAATTGCTTGAACCCAGGAGGTGGAGGTTGCAGTGAGCCGAGATCGCGCCACTGTACTCCAGCCTGGTGACAGGGCAAGATTCCATCTCAAACAAACAAAAAAACAAAATAAAACTATCTCTTATAACAGCTCAAAAGAGTTTTAAAAGCATAAAGAAACACAGCCAAAGTCAATTGCTGGTACACTATTCAGCCTAGCATAAATTTGAAAAGATTCAATAATCCCTACCGTGCTCTCCCTTTCTTAGTCCATAAGCTCTTCCTCTACGTATAAATGGTTCTAGACCAGCATTTTCCAAACTTCGTTCTGAGGAACACTAGTTGGATGAGATGTTAACAGGTGGAAAACATCTGTGTTAAGTATGTTGGGGATATGCAGGGTGAGATAAATTCACGTGCCACTGAATTGCTCAGTCTTTGATGTAATGACTGTACTCGGTCAAGAAGAATGAAGTGTTCAACATTTCCCAGCTCATCTGACCACAGAATCCCTTTTTTCCCCACAAAATATCTAGAGGGGCTAACAGCTCCTAGAATATTCTTTGGAAAATGCTACTCTAGCCTGATTCTGAACATTCCAGGACTAAATCTGACAAGAGTTGTATTTTTAATTTCTGAAGAAGAAGAATCATTTTGCTTACAAAGTCAACTACCAGGATAACCTCCTGGTTTCCACTCCACAAGTAGGCTTCCCAAAGCAACTAAGAACTAAACTTTCTTTACTACATACTGAGGAATTCAAAGAACTTATTCTTGTGTTAATGAGAATTATGTTTTTTTTAAGGAGATACTTATATTCTTCCCCTAAATATTAAAAATACAAAGATCTAATTCTAGACCCTAGGACCCAGAATCACAATTACTTTAAGGAAATGAGAGTATTTTATTACAACATCACTGCAATTAATATTATCAACAACATGATAATCAGTAGTGGTGCTAACAGTAGTAGTGTTGGTTAAGCATTTATTTTTGCATCCTAATCCTCATATCCACTCTATGAATTTAGGACCCGCTATTACTCCCATTTTAAAGACAAGTACACTGAGGTTTACCAAGATTAACTGACCTGCCAAGGATCACACACTGGAGTAACGACAGAACCTTAAACTCATGTCTGGCCCCTCACCCATGCTCTTAACCACATAATGCCATCTTATATTTCAGTGACAAGACAAAAGCATTTAGGTCACACTCTTGTTAAACAGGAAAATTATATAAATGCAAACTGTTTGGAATAGGTTTTGGATTTCCTTTAGAGCAAATCCCCAGTCCTTTAAAGAATATACTTTTAAGTTTTTTTTTTTTTTAAAGCAGAGGAAAGTAGACTACTATTTATCAATGACAAGTTTATAGAATTTTAAAACGAGAGGTTTTTAAAAATCTGCATCCAAGGTGAAGACGTTGTCTGTGGTTTCTGCCATAACTGCAAAACGCTGATACTCTGAAACTCGTTTCTCAAAGAAATTTGTTTTTCCTTCTAAAGAAATGTTTTCCATAAAATCAAAAGGATTTTCTGCCTGAAAAAACTAAAAAGGAAACAAATGTTATTAGACATTCTGAAGAGATCAAATTACATCCCACAAGAAGCGCAAAGATGACAAAAACAGAGGTCAGGTTTCTCAAAACCTGTCTAGTCAGCTTTAAGATCACATCATTCCTCTAAGACTTGGGAGGCACTCAAGGGTGACAAATTTTAAGATGACCAACATCAACTACTAACCTCCTCAACAAACTATACTAGCACCTCTGGTATTCTAACAAATAGAAAAAAACAACAATTTCAGGAAATAAAATGTTTAATACTAACCAGTTGAAAATGTTCTTGCAGCTTGATATAGCCAATACACCACAGAAACTACGAGCATTTTTCATAGGTACTAGTAATAGATAATCATGCATACATGATATTACAAAATGTTAAATTAGAAACAATCTACTGTGGTTCTAAATATGCTTCTTAGTTCATAAGAGAACAGATCATCGCAAATTGACATTAAGGGACCATGATCAGGGAAGACAGAATAAATGTTATTCATCGTGACTAGATGCCTCCAAACAAAAAGGGGGCTATGCTGACAAGAAGCTTTTTTACTGCTTCAGAATTCAAGAAGCAAGGCTGGGCGCAGTAGCTCATGCCTGTAATCCCAGCACTCTGAGAGGCCCAGGTGGGTGGATCACCTGAGGTCAGGAGTTCGAGACCAGCCTGTCCAACATGGTGAAATCCCGTCTCTACTAAAAATACAAAAATTAGCGGGCATGGTCGCGGGTGCTTGTAATCCGAGCTACTTAGGAGGCTGAGGCAGGAGAACTGTTTGAACCTGAGAGGTGGAGGCTGCAGTGAGCCAAGGTTATGCCATTGTACTGCAGCCTGGGCAACAGAGCAAGACTCCGTCTCAAAAAAAAAAAAAAAAAAGTCAATAAGCAGACTTGGGGATACAGCTGTGGGATATTTCAGTGAATCACAAGGAGTAACAAAAGAAAATTTCTCAATTTAGGAGTATCCCAGCAAAAAATATGAACACCACAGATAAACATATATTCAAGTAACCCAATTTTAAATATGGGCAGTGTCTAAATAGACAAACTGATACTTCTTTAAAGAAAATATACAAAATGAAAAGATGTTCAACATCATTATCCACTGGAGACATGCAAATCAGGATCACAATGAGATACCACTTCACACCTACTCGAATGGCTATATATTTTTTTAAAACAGCTAGTTGCTGAGGATGTGGAGAAACTGGAACCCTCACACACTGGTGGGAATATAAAATTGTGCAGCTGGTTTAGAAAACAATCTGGTAGTTCTTCTAATGATTAAACATGGGGTTTCCATACGACATAGCAATTTCACTCCTAGATATATACTCAAGAGGAATGAAAACATGTCCACACAAAAATCTGTACATGAATGCTCATAGTAGCATTATTCACAATAGCTCAAAAATGAAAACAACCTAAATGCCCACTGAATGGATAAATAACATTTGATATATCCATACAGTGGAATATTATTTGGTCATATAAAGGAATAAAGCACTACAACATGAATACCCCATGAAAACGTTACACTAAAGAAAGAAGAGAATCACAAAAGGCCATATACTACATGATTCCATTTGTATGAAACAGAATATACAGAATAGGCAAATCTGTAGACACAAAAATTAGATTAGTGATTGCCTAAGGCAAGGCGATTAAGGGGAGGAAAGGAGAGTGACTGACTGCTAATAGGGACAGTTTCTTTTTGGGGTGATGAAAGTTTTCTAAAATAGGTTGTTATGATGGTTGCACAACTCTGTGACTACACTAAAAACTACTGAATTGTACATTTTAAATGGGTGAATTGCATGCTATGTGATTTACATCTTTAAATAAAGCTTTAAATATCTATATATCTTTTTTTAAAAAAAATCTCATATGCTGTGAGTGGCTGAATGAAATTCTGTGAAACTCCCCATCAGAAATTGTGTGTAAAAAGTGAGGTAAAATTGGAGCTGTAATACACAGCAAGATACAGTGAAAGACACTGAACCAATAGCCATAGACTCACTGGATTTTAGAACTGAAGACTTTTCAAAAAATTGGATCTAAGCCATTCATGACATGGACAAGGTAACCAAGATCAAACTAAATTAAGTGGCTTGTATTTTTTTTTTTTTTTTTTGAGATGAAGTTTTACTTTTGTT
>PVKV010031018.1:0-21534 GCA_004027835.1 Alouatta palliata
GGAGTTTCGCTCTTGTTACCCAGGCTGGAGTGCAATGGCGCGATCTCGGCTCACCGCAACCTCCGCCTCCTGGGTTCAAGCAATTCTCCTGCCTCAGCCTCCCAAGTAGCTGGGACTACAGGCACGTGCCACCATGCCCAGCTAATTTTTTTTTGTATTTTTAGTAGAGACGGGGTTTCACCATGTTGACCAGGATGGTCTCAATCTTTTGACCTCGTGATCCACCCGCCTCGGCCTCCCAAAGTGCTAGGATTACAGGCGTGAGCCACCGCGCCCGGCCACTAAGATTAATTTTAAAAACAGTGTCTAAAATATGGATTTTTCAAACTTTCAGGCTGTTCATAGAGGTTGCAGAGTGGTTAGGCATCTCAAACCTGGTGAGAGACTTTTGTTTTCACCCTTAGCCACTTCTTGCCAACACTGTGAGCTTGGACAAATTGCCTTACCTCTCTGAGCCTCAGTTTCCACTTCTAAAACTGGATAATGGATTCATATATACCTCATAGGACTGATGTAGATATTAGATGAGTTTGAATGATTAGCACAGTGCCTGATACAGGCTACTCTTTCAATAAATACACTGTTCTAATATCAATAATTATTATAATGAGACAATTATGATCAGGACAACTAGTATTGTATACCCTGGGGTCACTCTTCAGCAGTAACCAAACCAAGTAGCATTTTCAACTAGCATTTCAACCCTAATGATGACTTCTGAAAAATCACCCAATCTTTCCCATTCTTCATTTTCCCACCTAGTCTATAAAACTAGATGACCTTTTAAAGGCTCTTTCAACTCTAAAACTAGGATTCTAGTAAAGAAAGGTCTTAAAGATACTTCATCTGCATGCCCAAATCTGGATTTGTAGAGCAGGCTTCTGGAGTCTCATTTCTACAAGGACTCTATAGATTGGGAGAGGGGAGTTAGTGAAGAGAATTCCTTCCAGGACTGATAAAGGAGTCTGAGACTCTAGAAAACTCTTTTCTCCAAAGGTTTACCCCTAACACTTAGGGTAATTACACAAGCAGACAACGTGCTCTAAGAAGCTGATGACACTCATTCATTCATGCTATATGTATCTGAGGTGCCTCTCAATCCAGTGAGGCCATACATGTCCATTTTGTTATAATGAGGCAAGGGAGTACCAGGAGGCTCCAGGCAGATCGCCTGAGTTCTGTACACTGAGTTTTCTGTACACTGAGTTTCCTGCCCCCAATGTGTAAACCTTCTCCTATAGATTAGGGTCAATAATTCCTCTTGCTATGATGACTTCTTACTGGCTCATTCCTGGACCCAGAAAATCCAAAGCACCCTGGCTGCATCTGTAGCCTGTTTTTCAATGCAACATTTGTTCTTCCCCTAAAAGTGTGTTCCCTTGGGCACCAGGACCTCCAACGTAGAAGAATCCAGAGTGGAAAGAGCAAGAAACACAAAACACCCCAAAAGGTCACTAGGAATACTAAGTGAGGCCATTTCTGCGTCCATCCCCTGAACACTGGACACATAGTGTTTTCTGTTGAGAATGCAGTACCATGTAGGGGTCTCTGATCTAATGCATACTCTGTAATTTGAGGGCTCCCCATCCATCCACAGTGTTGCTTCCAAGTTGGTGTTTCAGCTACATCTTTGGAGGGCTATTTCACAACTCTATGAAGCTAGCTTTTTCTAGAGCATGTTGTACGTTTTACAACTAATAGTTATAAATTTGAGTCCACTAGTCACAAGCTCTGTTGCATGGAATTCCATGCCTACAGATTGGGCATTCTACAAGCACCCAGATAATGGTGTTGGATTAAGAACTATGGGCAGGAAAAGCAAACTCATACCTGGAATCAGTATCTATCCTGATGAACTGCTGCTCCTTCCAGGATAAAAAAGGGCCTAATGTAATCAACTGTCCCCCAAGTTGCTCACTTGTTGCCTCAAGCAACAGTGCCATAGAGGGCTCAGTGTTGGTCTCTGTGGCTCACCCATTGGACATTCAGAGGCAGCACTGGATCAGCCATGAGAAAGAGCCCATTTTATTGGGCTTCTATGAACGCCAACTGGCCAGGTCTTTTTGCTATTTGTGTTTTCAGTACTTTTTTATGCTTTCTATAGTATGTATTTATATGTGTACAAAAATCTTCATACATTATATCCACTCCCTTAGTTCTATCCACATGCCTATAGCCCAGATCTCCTTGCCTTTGATCTTTCAGCCATTTTCCCAGGCCCTTGACTAGGCAGCCAGGTCATTAGCTATTGCCCAGGAATCTATATATATTCTCACCTCAAGTCACTTTTCCTCCTATACAAAATGAACTATAGGGTTCACCTGTCACAACTTAGCCCATTATGAATACCTTCCATATTCATTTCTCTTTCAAAGCAACCCCCAAATGTGGCTATAATTCTCCACTATACATTTTCAGCTTACACCTGCATAAAAGTTGACTCATCCATAATGAAGTTTGGATTCTTCCTCCCTTATCAGTCTAGTTTGCAGCCAGATTATGCTGAGATTTAGCCCTAGGTATTGGCCTAGCAGCCAGAAGAGGAGGTGACTGAAGCTCCCTAGAGGGTGGCATATGTTACCTCTAGCAAGAGTGTATCATTGATATCCAAAGACCCCTCACCACCCACCAAATGTGACACAAATATCTGAGCCTCACACATCCCTATTGTGGCTGAGAAGATGAAATGAGGATTCTTCATGTTCACAGCTTCCAGCTTCATTCCTCTTTAGAAGTTGTGGAAAGAAGATGGTGGTTCCTAGATATAAGGGCAAGATCTCTGCAGCATCTCCTAGGGGAGAATTTCAGACTAGAAAGGATAGTCCAACTCTTCAAGTTCTGGAGGTTCATGGAGGTCTTGAGAGCCAAAATATTCATGGGAATCACTCTAGATGTCCCTAACCCATATTTCAGAATCTGATATTTTTCCAACCAGGGCCCAGATCTTATCACAACAGACAAGACATGAATGAGCATTTAAACCTTTCTGGAACTCTGTGAATACCAGGTCCTGAGTCTACTTTTCAGCTGTGTCCACTCTCTCATTCCAGGTGGTAAGATCTTCTTTGTCAGGTAACAAAAAGGGCTCTTTGGCTCTCACACTTATCCTTTAATTTCTTGATATTGGCCATCAGATTCTCATTATTCGTCTGTAGGGCATCAATGTAACTTAGCAATAACCACCCAACTCCACCATCTTTAAATGCATTGCTCCTTTCCCCCCATGTCTTTCGAATATCTGAACCACTATACCTGCAAGGATGTTCCCCTCCAACAGGGTGTTTTTCTGGGTCACCATCAGTTATATGTTCAGTAATTAGGCTTCCACCTCACATCAGGGACTATCAGTGAACCTCATCTTGGATCATTTGGGATGGAGTCTTCTTTGGCTGTTGGGCTGTGAGTGGGCCAGTCCCAGATCCTCAAAATCTCACTTTCTGCTTTTTTGGATCACTCATGGTACCACCTGGGTTAGTTTAGATATTCCAAAAAAGCAGATGCTAAGACAAGATTACACCTGCAAGAGATTTACTGGGGAGAATACCTGTGAAAGATGAAGAGGAAGAAGCAGGAAGGGCCATCAGACCATGGTGAAGATCCAATACCCACAGAAGGAGATAATAAAGGAAGGAGTTCTGGGTAGGAAGAACTTTGGACTGTCACTTAGTTCTAAATATATCTTAGCCAGGCCAATGAGGAGTCCTTAAGCCAAAAGTTCCCTGTTAAAGAAGTTCCAGAGTGTGTGGAAAGGAACCTACATCAGTACCCTTAAAGAACTCAGTTAGTAGCTGGGGAAGATTGACTCTTTGCAAATCTGGTAGTGGATTCAGGAGGAAGGCAGCTAGGACTATCAATCAACAAAGTGTCTCATTACAGGAGATCTGAGTGGCACATTTTCATGACCACCAGACTGATAAACCCTAAATGACCTGAAATGCCTACCATGTGTGCAAATATGCACCACTGAGAATATAATGGTCCTTAAGGTAGGCATGGTTTCTGTTCACAAAACCAAATGGAAAACATTAACATATGTGTAACATATGAAAATTATGTTACCGATGTAATAACAAACTGTTATATATTAATGCATTAAATGTAAATATATTACCCTGAGATAAGGTATCACATATACCTACATTAAAATATAATTTCAAGCCAAGATAAATGTTCAAAAGGAAAGGAGCATAATATCATGTAGGTTTGTGTTAGTCCATTCTATGATGCTCACACAATAACAAAATCCCCTAACAACGCATTTATCAGAATGTATCCCCATTGTTAAATGAGACATTACTGTATTGGGAGGGTGGCATTTGGAGTTTATTTCAGTCCTGAATTTTTTATGTTTTCAGTGTCTTTGAGATACCCAAGTGAAAATGTCTGGACATAATCCCCAATGCTGGAGGTGGGGCCTGGTGGGAGGTGATTGGATCATGGGGGCAGATTTCTCCCTTTGCTTCCATTCTCATGATAGAGTTCTCGTAAGATCTGGTTGTTTAAAAGTGTGTAGCACCTCCCTCTCTCTGTCTCTCCTTCCTTCTTCAGCCATCTAAGACATGCCTACTACCCTGTGCCTTCCACCATAATTGAAAGTTTCCTGAGGCCTCCCCAGAAGCCGCTATGCTTCCTGTATAGCCTGTAGAACCATGAGCCAATTAATTCTATTTTCTTTACAAATTACCCAGTCTTAGGTATTTCTTTGCTGCAATGTGAGAACGGAGTAATACATGAAGTGCGGAAGCATATCTAGAGAGGACAGAACTCAACTGTGTCAAATGCCACTGAGAAATAATGTAATGAGCAGTGAAAATACGCATTAGATAGTCAAGTACAGTGAGTACTCCAACATCCTCCCTGAATTCAGTAATATCATGGAGGTCCTCAAAGACAGTCTGGAGACAAGTTTGAGTGGCCAGATAGAAACGTAAGCCAGACTGGAGGGGATTAAGAGTGGGAAGTAAGAAAATAGAGGCAGTGAGTACAGAACTAGTTATTTAAAACTTGTCATTTAAAGCGACATCGACACCCTTGATTGTACGAGTATCAGAAATATGCATTATGCTTCTATTATTCATGCATGATTCTGAAAAAGGAAGTAGAGTCTCAGTAGATTTTTCTGTGAGCTTTGAACCTTACTTTCTGATGAGTTCAAATCCAGTGGAATGCAAAGCTTTGAAGGAGTAAAGCTTAAGTACTCACATGCGTACACACGTTCATTCACACACACATGCACGAGTATACAAACACATTTTAAGAGGCTTATATACAAGTTCATAATTCTTCCTGGACATCAAATCGCTCTTTATAGGCTGCATTTTGGTGACCTAAGTAGACTGAAAATTAAACAAAAACATAAGGATTAAATTTCCCTGGAAGTACTAGGGCTTTGAGGAAAAATAAGGGGAAAGAAAGAAATGCCTGGATGGTCACGTTGTGGTTTCTCCTTTTCTTCATGATTCCAAGACTTTGCAAATGCAGTTGTAGAGAGCCTGCCAAACCCATGTGACATCAGCCAGCATAACCCACCAACACCTTACCCTAAAGCGTCTGCTCCATGCTGTCCTCTGTGTGCAAGAAGGAAGGGGGATGACAGATCAGTGTTCTCATGTACTAATGAGTGGAAGCAGAGCCTCACAGACTAGCTGGCTTCTCAGAGAAAAGAATTCAGACACAATACCCTTTGTTTTAAATCTGAGAGCTATGTATTCATGACAAATTGGGAGTGATGAAGCCTGCGTAGGGACGATGCCATCTTGTAATTCTCTGATGCTTTTGCAGTAAGCCATGGCTGTAGAAGGCTGTTTTTACAGTCTGGCTAGGATCCATTTTACCCTTCTGCGGGCATGAACCTTTCCCACCAATATACATATGAAGCAGACCCTGCCAGTCAGAGCATTCCACTAGTGATTGATCCAAAGATGGGCACATGACAACTGACAGCCAATGAGAGAAGTGAGAGACTTAATTCCAAGTCTTTTGCTGCAACTACCAGGGGCAGAGGGTGAGTTCCTTTTCTGTTTGACTTCAGGCTAGAAGAATAGCATACAAATCTGGAAAGGTTAGTATCATCTTGTCACATTATTACAAAAGGAAAACCTCCAGATAATGGAGCCCATACAGGGAAAAGTAGGACCCAAGAGGCAACAATAAAATGAAGTCCTGAATGTATAATTTGAGCCCTTGTATGAAACCATACCTAAATTTAAAAATACAGCTAATTTTTTTTTCAGTAACTTGAGCCTACAAATTCCTTTTCATTCAATCCTGTTGCACTGGAATTCTGTTACTTTCAACTGAGAACCCTTCTTGAGCCAGCCTTACTTGAGGTGCCCATAATATTATGAGATATCTATCATTTTGGGAAACTAGTCTGTCTTCAATTTACCCATGGGTAAATGACAACCAGAATGTTCCCAGTGCTTCACACTTTCTAGAATGCCTTTACCAAGGGTGACTATTCAACATGGCCATTTTAATTGTTATAGCCAACATCTGCTGACATCTGTTCCAACCAGTCCAACCCCATTCCATCTAGATTGCTAAATATTTTTAATATCACCTCTGCTTTCACCTACATGATTGCATTTATATTGCAGATCCAAGTGGGAGCCAACCAAACACTAATGCCATGAAGATCATTTTATAAATAAGCAAGATAAATCTCAGAAGTGACTTCCCCAAGCAAATAAAAGGCCAAAGCTGGTTTAAAATTGGGACTTTGGTTTCAAGGCTCTACACCTCACTGTGTTCTACACAGAATGCAACTTATATTTTGTCCTTACTATTTATCATAAAATAGGCTAAGGAATTTTTTTTTAATATATATACTTTTTATTGCATTTTCGGTTTGGGGGTACATGTGAAGAACATGCAAGATTGTTACATAGGTACACACATGGCAGTGTGATTTGCTGCCTTCCTCCCCATCACCTATATCTGGTATTTCTCCCCTTGCTATCCCTCCCCAACTCCCCACCCCCCGCTGTCCCTCCCCTTTTTCCCCCCAAATGACCCCCGTGTGAGATGCTCCCCTCCCTGTGTCCATGTGTTCTCGTTGTTCAACACCCGCCTATGAGTGAGAATATGCGGTGTTTGATTTTCTGTTCTTGTGTCAGTTTGCTGAGAATGATGGTTTCCAGGTTCATCCATGTCCCTACAAAGGATCCTTTGTAGGCTAAGGAATTTATATGCATTGAATAGACACAACAGACTTCACAAAGTAGGTTTTATTGGCCTCTTCATTTTACATAGAAGGAACCTGACCTTCAGTGAAGTTAAAGTGACTTTGATAGGAAGTGACAAAAACAGGATTTGAACTCAGATCTGTCTGCTTTAAAAATCTATGTGGCTCCTACCCTCAGGAATCTAGTTGTAGAGACAGGATATGCAAACCTTTATTAATGATGGGCTACAAAATATATTGGCTGTAATTATACTCAGGTAGTATATACTATATGAGATTCGGACAAAGAGCAGCTAACCAAGTTTGAGCCATCAGGAAAAGCTATCATACAGGATTTCAAATTAACTCCAGAAACATTTTGTGATTTTATAATTCTGTGCTACTTTGTAGAAACTTGATGAGCTATATTAAAAGTCTTGAAGAATGAATGAGGCTTAGTTATGCAGAGACAAGGGAATCCTGGGCAAAATGGCCAACATTCAAAGGCATGAAACCTAGAATATTCAAGAATGAAAGCCAATCTGCCTAGGTTAGGATTGGTAAATCAGCTTCGTTTACATGTCAAGCCCCATCAATTGAGAGTGGTTGCCTGGAGTACTGTGCTGAAGACAATGAGATACTGAAGAGTCTGGAGGAAGAGTTCTGAGACAGTTTTAAAAAAAAATGCTTTAAGTTCTGGGGTACATGTGCAGATCTTGCAGGATTGTTACATAGGTATACACATGCCATGGTGGTTTGCTGCCTCCATCCCCATGTCACCTAAATTAGGTATTTCTCCTAATTTTATCCCTCCCTAATCTCCCCACCCTCTGGTATCCCTCCCCTAGCCCTCTACCCCCCAACAGACCCCAGTGTGTGATGTTTCCCTCCCTGTGTCCATGTGTTCTTATTATTCAACACTCACTTATGAGTGAAAGCAGTGGGGTGTTTGGTTTTCTGTTCTTGTGACAGCTTGCTAAGAATGATGGTTTCCAGATTCATCCATGTCCCTGCAAAGGACATGTACTCATCCTTTTTTATGGCTGCTTAGTATTCCATGGTGTCTATGTGCCACACTTTCTTTATCCAATCTATCCTTGATGGGATTTGGATTGGTTCCAGGTCTTTGCTATCGTAAATAGTGCCAGAATCAACATACATGTGCATGTGTCTTTATAATAGATCAATTTATAATCCTTTGGGTATATACCCAGTAATGGGATTGCTGGGTCAAATGGAATTTCTATTTCTAGAT
The DNA here is from genome assembly GCA_004027835.1 of Alouatta palliata. Classification (NCBI taxonomy): domain Eukaryota; kingdom Metazoa; phylum Chordata; class Mammalia; order Primates; family Atelidae; genus Alouatta; species Alouatta palliata. Next base: position 8,421 of record PVKV010031018.1, read on the forward strand.
CCTTGAGGAATCACCACACTGTTTTCCACAATGGTTGAACTAATTTACACTCCCACCAACAGTGTAAAAGCATTTCTATTTCTCCACATCCTCTCCAGCATCTGTTGTCTCCAGATTTCTTAATGATCACCATTCTAAGTGGCATGAGATGGTATCTCAATGTGGTTTTGATTTGCATTTCTCTAATGACCAGTGATGATGAGCATTTTAGCATGTTATTTGGCCACATAAATGTCTTCTTTTGAAAAGTGCCTGTTCATATCCTTCACCTACTTTTTGATAGGGTTGTTTTTTTAATTTGTTATAGTTCTTTGGAGATTCTAGATATTAGCCCTTTGTCAGATCGGTAGTTTGCAAATATTTTTTCCCATTCTGTTGGTTGCCAGTTCACTCTAATGATTGTTTCTTTTGCTGTGCAGAAGCTCTTACGTTTAGTTAGATCCCATTTGTCTACTTTGGCTTTTGTTGCCCATGCTTTTGGTGTTTTAGTCATGAAGTCCTTGCCTATGCCTATGTCCTGAATGGTTTTGCCTAGGTTTTCTTCTAGGGTTTTTATGGTATTAGGTCTTATGTTTAAATCTTTAATCCATCTGGAGTTAATTTTAGTGTAAGGTGTCAAGAAGGGGTCCAATTTCTGCTTTCTGCACATGGCTAGCCAGTTTTCCCAACACCATTTATGAAACAGGGAATCCTTTCCCCATTGCTTGTTTTTGTCAGATTTGTCAAAGATCAGATGTTTGTAGATGTGTGGCGTTACTTCCAGGGCCTCTGTTCTGTTCTATCGGTCTATATCTCTGTTTTGGTACCAGTATCATGCTGTTTTGATTACCGTTGCCTAGTATTATAGTTTGAAGTCAGGTAGTGTGATGCCTCCAGCTTTACACTTTTTGCTTAGGACTATCTATTAGCCTAATAGAGCTTAGGCTCTATTTTGGTTCCATATGAAGTTTAAGGTGGGTTTTTCCAGTTCTGCAAAGAAGGTCAATGGTAGCTTGATGGGGATAGCAATGAACCTATAAATTACTTTGGGCAGTATGGCCATTTTCATGGCATTGATTCTTCCTAACCATGAGCATGGAATGTTTTTCCATCTGTTTGTGTCCTCTCTTATTTCTTTGAGCAGTGGTTTGTAGTTCTCCTTGAAGAAGTCCTTCACATCCTTTGTTAGTTGTATTCCTAGGTATTTTGTTCTCTTTGTAGCAATTGTGAGTGGGAGTTTGCTCATGATTTGGCTCTCTGTTATTGGTGTATATGCATACTTGTGATTTTTGCATGTTGATTTTGTATCCTGAGACTGCTGAAGTTGCTTATCAACTTAAAGAGATACTGGGCTGAGATGATGGGGTCTTCTAAATATACAATCATGTCATCTGCAAATAGAGACAATTTGACTTTCTCTTTTCCTAATTGAATACGCTTTATTTCTTTTTCTTGCCTGATTGTTCTGGCTAGAACTTCCAATACTATATTGAATTGGAATGGTGAGAGAAGGCATCCTTGCCTAGTGCCAGTTTTCAAAGGGAATGCTTCCAGTTTTTGCCCATTCAGTATGATATTGGCTGTGGGTTTATCATAAATAGCTTTTATTATTTTGAGACATGTTCCATCAATACCTATTTATTGAGAGTTTTTAGCATAAATGGCTGTTGAATTTTATCAAACGCATTCTCTGCATCTATTGAGATAATCATGTGGTTTTTGTTTTTGGTTCTGTTTATGTGGTGAATTACGTTTATAGATTTGCATATGTTGAACCAGCCTTGCATCCCTGGAATGAAACCTACTGATCATGGTGGATAAACTTTTTGATGTACTGTTGCATCCGGTTTGCTAGTATTTTATTGAAGATTTTCACATTGATGTTTATCATGAATATTGGCCTGAAATTTTCTTTTTTAGTTGTGTCTCTGCCAGGTTTTGGTATCAGGATGATGTTGGTCTCATAAAATGAGTTAGGGAGGATTCCCTCTTTTTGTATTGTTTGGAATAGTTTCAGAAGGAATGGTACCAGCTCCTCTCTATATGTTTGGTAGAATTTGGCTGTGAACCCGTCTGGAGCTGGACTTTTTTTGGTTGGTAGGCTATTAATTGCTGCCTCAACTTCAGACCTTGTTATTGGTCTATTCAGGGATTCAACTTCTTCCTGGTTTAGTCTTGGGAGGGTGTAAGTGTCAAGGAATTTATCCATTTGTTCTAGATGTACTGGTTTATGTGCATAGAGTTGTTTCTGGTGATCTCCGATGGCAGTTTGTATTTCTGTGGAATCGGTGGTGATATGAAGGAAGCACTAAACATGCAAAGGAACAACCAGTACAAGCCACTGCAAAAACATACTAAATGGTAATGACCATCAATACAATGAAGAAACTGTGTAAACTAACAGGCAGAACAACCAGCTAATATCAAAGTGGCAGGATCAAATTCACACATAACAATATTAACCTTAAATATAAATGGGCTAAATGCCCCAAACAAAAGACATAGACTGGCAAATTGAATAAAAAGTCAAGACCCATTAGTGTGCTATATTCAGGAGACCCATCTCACATGTAAAGACACATACAGACTCAAAATAAAGGGATGAAGAAAGATTTACCAAGCAAATGGAGAGCAAAAAATGGCAAGGGTTGCAATCCTAGTCTCTGATAAAAAGGACTTTAAACCAACAAAGATCAAAAGAGACAAAGAAGGACATTACATAATGGTAAAAGGATCAATGCAAAAAGAAGAGCTAACTATCATAAATACATATGCACCCAATACAGGAGCACTCAGATACATAAAGCAAGTTCTTAACGACCTACAAAGAGACTTAGATTCCCACACAATAATAGTGGGGGGCTTTAACACTCCACTGTCAATATTAGACAGATCAATAAGACAGAAAATTAACAAGGATATCCAGGACTTGAACTCAGATCTGGACCAAGCAGACCTAATAGACATCTACATAACTCTCCACCCCAAATCCACAGAATACGCATTCTTCTCAGCACCACATCACACTTACTCTAAAATTGACCACATAATTGGAAGTTAATCACTCCTCAGCAAATGCAAAAGAACAAAAATCATAACAAGCAGTCTCTCAGACCACAGTGCAATCAAATTAGAACTCAGGATTAAGAAACTCACTCAAAACCGCACAACTACATGAAAACTGAACAACCTGCTCCTGCATGAGTACTGGATAAATAATAAAATGAAGGCAGAAATAAAGATGTTCTTCAAAACCAATGAGAATGAAGATACAACATACCAGAATCTCTGGGACACATTTAAAGCAGTATCTAAAGGGAAATTTATAGCACTAAATACCCACATGAGAAGCGAGGAAAGATCTAAAATTGACACCCTATCATCAAAATTAAAAGAGCTAGAGAAGCAAGATCAAACAAATTGAAAAGCTAGCAGAAGACAAGAAATAACTAAGATGAGAGCAGAACTGAAGGAGATAGAAACAGAAAAAAACCCTTCAAAAAAATCAATAAATCTAGGATTTTTTGAAAAGATCAAAATAGACAGACTGCTAGCCAAACTAATAAAAAAAGAAAAGACAGACGAATAGAATAGTTTCTTAATGTCTGCCCTGGACATGGGAGGGGAATCTGAGAGTCCAAGTGCCATGTATTTGCCATCATAAGATTGTAGAGTATAAGATACATTAAAAGATTAGTAAGGAAGAAGGCTGAAGAACTATCTTAGGGTACAGAACAGAGAGTTATTTTCTGTGACATTCAGTTCAGACTTGATTTGACAGACAAGAAGGAATGATTGTCAGTTCTTCAACAGGGGAGGTTTTGAATAAAATTAGAATAACTAGAAGGCAGCCCTATGAGATTTGGTTCCTGATCATTCACAACAGCTTCTGGACTGACCTTCTTTTCAGAGAGTTGGTCATAGGGTATGAAAGTGATGCCTTAAAAAGAGGAAATAAATGATTTATATGCTCACTGTTGGGTTAAAGCTCAAGTTCGAAGCAAGCACCTAACCTTCAGCACAGATGCTGGATTAACTAATAAAATCCCAGATATCACTGGCACAACCCTGGGATCCCAATGGTAATTAGGCCATCTCAATTGTGTTCTTGAATACAGAGTTGCACCTGGGAATATTATGTCACTGAATATCTAGGTCTGACTCAATGTCATCAGAGGTCACCATCCTGTGACACTGTTATCATTCTCACCCTCATCATTACTCAGATTTATTGAGCATGGAGTAAGTGTAGGGTAAGCCTTACTTTACATTTTTATCTACATTTATCCTTAGAACAATCCTGAGAAGTACTAGTGTGTCCATTTTACAGATGAGTAAAATGAATCTTAGGTAATGTAAATTGCCCATAGTGGAGTTGAAGATACAAACTGAGGTCTGTCTGTTGCCAAGGCTGTGCTCTCTACCATTATTGTCACTTAAGCCATAACTATGCAGACATGGCTCCAGCAAATACTATTCCCACTTACATCACAGTATGCAAACCACAAACAAGCCCATGTGAGTGCCTGTTGGGACTGTGAATGCTGCCCCACCCCTTTTCCAGATGACAATAATGGAGCCACAAGAACCTGGCAATTAATTTTTATGTTAACCACATACCCCAAAATGCCTACTGTCAAGAAAGAGGCTTAGGAGTGTCTCATCCCCAAAACATCATTTTCAGGGTTTCGAAGCATTAAATACAGACCTGAAATTGGGGCACAGGGGACCTCACAGATTTTCATTTCATAGATTGCAATTGAAGTTAAACCCCTACTTTCCTAAGATCTGCCCACAACCCCTTCTGGAAACCTGGGCTTGCTTTATTTCAATTTTCAGAAACATCTAAAACTCCCAGAACATATAAGGGCAACTCTCTTCCCTTATGTGCTCTGTTTAGGAGGGTGACAACGACAAAAACAAAATAAAACCTCCAGATACATCTAATGCCATATGTTAAATACATCTCTGAGAAGTTGGAAGGTAACCAAAAACTCTCCCATTCTAGTTTTCTGGTTCAAGAAGCCTTTTTATTTAACTGAGACATAAGAAGTCAATTTTCTTTTACCTTTAACCTCTTAAAACACTCTGTGGTTTTTTTGTTTGTTTGTTTGTTTGTTTTAGATTTCCGTTTCACATGTACAATGACACCAGCTTCCATTTTTATTGTATATAAAAGGTGCCCACTCTCCATCAAGCCCATTTTTGTGAGTAAGAATCCATTCCAGGGCATTAAAAAAACTGAGTAGAATATCTCCCCAAAAGCTAAATAAGTTTTCTTTCATTTTCCTCATGTTTACTTGAATCTGTACAATGGAATCACTGTAAAATGTTTTAAAAGTGTGAATCCCTGAAATATTTATTTGAAAAATGAAGATTCCTATGGTCCAGTTTCTAGTGCCTCATCACTCCATCAGTCAGGTTAAGTTGAGTTACCCTGCAGTAACAAACAACCTCCAGCCTTAGGGCCTTAAAACACCAGAGCTTGAGTTCTCATTTGCTCTGTTTCTTTTGCACATCATCTGGGGGTCTGCCTGCCACGTCCTCACTCTGGCACCAGGATGACAGAGCAGACAACATTCAGAAACTTCCTTATTACTATGGTAGAAAGACAAGTGGTTAATTGCATGCTAGTTCTTAAAACTCCCACCCAGAAGTGATAGATCACTTCTACTCACATTTAGTGCCAAAGTAAGTCACCTGGCCATGGCCCCTCCTAATTCCAAGTTGCATGAAAATGCAATTCTTTGCAGAACAAGGTCAAAAAATATTGACTAGCCCTCATGACCTCTGCTCTCACCACATCACACTATCTGGAAGGAAGGTATGCATAACAGTAATGATGAAAGCTGTTCTCTATTGATTGTCTACTAAGTACTAAATAAGAGCTTAAAGGTTTTGCATGCACTGTTTTGTTGTTGTTGTTCTTGTTGTTGTTTTGTTATTTTTGACAGAGTCTCACTCTGTCACCCAGGCTGGAGTGCAGTGGCATGATCTTAGCTCACTGCAGCCTTTGCCTCCTGTGTTCAAGCAATTCTCCTGCCTCAGCCTCCTGAGTAGCTGGGATTACAGGCACCCGCTACCACATCCAGCTAATTTTTGTGTTTTTAGTAGAGATGGGGTTTCAGCATGTTGTCTAGGATGGTCTCGACCTCCTAACCTCGTGATCCACCTGCCTTGGCCTCCCAAAGGGCCAGGATTACAGGCGTGAGCCACTGCACCCATCCCTCATTTAATCTTTTGACAATTTTGTGAGATAGGTGCACTTCACCCCACTCTCAGGATGAGGAACAAGAGAAGAACAAGGAAGTTTAATCACTTGTTCAACATCACCCAGCTAGTAAAGGGTTGTACTGGGACTTGAACCCAGGTATTCCAGTTCCAGACTGTTTGCTCCTAACAGTTCACCAATAATGCCTCCCAATGCTACTGCCACTAATACTCTTCTTAGTTCAATTTTTCTCATCTATACAATGAAAATAATGATCCCTCCTTATGATACCTGTGGGTTACCTGAGAAAATAAAGCAAAAATGCATCCTAGTGGAGGGTTTTGCCATACACTATCTGGTTTGATCCACATAATCACCATGTAAGGTAGACTGGGGAAAATTTATTAACTCAATTTTATGAGGGAGAAAACAGACTCAACAAGATACTTAATGTGCCCAGGGTAACAAGTGAGTAAGGGCAAAGCTAGGATTCATGTCTTCTGGATTACAAAACACTGCCATTCACACTACAATCTATCCTGTCCCCCAGAACAATTCAAAATCAAGGATCCTAGAAACCAAATCAAATCAGTTTTGATCAATGGTCCCGACACTCCACAGCACTACAGAAGCACATAGAGGGAGACATCCCAAAGAAATTTCTTAGATTTATTCCCAAACATTCAGAGAGGTTGCCATAATTTTTGGTGGGAAAAATAACAGAATTGATAACTGTTAGAACTGATTGTATCCTGAGCTGTATCTGGGAGAGGCAGCATTCATACTGCCACCCTCTAATGACACACATTCATAGCAGACATCACTAATCGATCAGCGCACTTCCCTGCTAAGAACAGATACAGTTTGAATATTCTCCTAAACACTATAACCCAGGCAGCCACCAAAGTCAGTCATGGATGGAACTCAAGAAGAAACATTCTGCCATCTGCTCTGATTATCTACTGCTGTACAATACGCTACCCCAAGACTTTGTGGCTTTAAACGTTATTTTCATTTCTCACTATTTTCTGGGTCAGGGACTTGCACAGGGCTCGGCTGGAGAATTCTCAATATGGAGTTTATTTGGGGTCACTCCGTTGTATTTAGCCAAAGGCTGGAAAGTTCAGGGGGTTCCAAATGGCTCCAGTAGGGACTTCTAGAAGGCTAGGCTTAGCTGGGCCACCTCCCACGCCATGTGGTCACCAGCGCCTCTCCATGTGGAATCTTCAGCACAGTAGTCTGACTTACATAGCTGCTCAGGGTTTCAAGAATGAGCGGGAAGTACAATTTTCCAGCCTTTAACTCCAAAACCGAATGTCACTTCCTCCCTATTTCATCAGTCAAGCAGTCACAGGATAGCCAACATTCAGATTCAAGGAGCAGAGACATAGACCTTACCTCTCCATGGAAGGCATGTGAGAAAAAATGTGTGGCCATTATTAAGCAAACTTTATCTTTACAACAAGCACAACTGAACAGATTGACTTCCTTTCAAGAAAGATCTTCTAAAGAACCTTCTTCATCTTTAAGTCTTCCCAACTCCCTCTGTCATAAAAACTAAAATGAAGCCTACTGCTTTCTAAGAATAATTGCTTTTCTTGACTGAGCATTTACCATATGCCAGGCACTAGGCAAAATGCTTTATGTGCATTACCTTACAAACACTATACCACAGCCTTAAAAAGCAGAAATTCCTATCCTCAGTTTGCCTGTAAGAAAACCGAGGCTTCCCAATTGAAGTACCTTGACCAAGTTACACAGACAGAATGCAAAATTTTCTTTGTGGGTTCCAAAGTCTCTAACTTCCCCTTTCCCTAGACAAGGATTACCACTGCAAAGTGTTTTTATGGACAAGTCTATGCTGCTATTTGACTGTCACTACAGTTCTCCCTTATAACAAGCAAGACTCACAGCCAGGGACTGGCCAGACCCTCAAGCCACAAGATCTTCCTGTGACAAACGCAAACTCTGAGAAGCATCTTGTGTGGGGCAGAATCCCAATGAGAAAAATTTCTTCAATTCCTTCCTGGAAATAACAACCAGGTTGGAGGACCTAAGTAAGAATCAGTGCCTGTAACTCTGTCAAATGGAACTCTCTAAGGTCACGGAAATATCTGTGTCTGCACTATCCAGTATAGTGGACACTAGCCACATAGAGATATTGCATACAAGAAATGTGGCTGAAGCAATGGAGGAACTGATGTTTAAATTGTATTTAAGTAGCCATTTGTGACTAGTGGCTACCTTATTGGACCACACAGGTCTAGAGGGTTCTGATTCAAGTGCTCACTTCCTCAACCTCAGAGTTGTTTTACCAGCTGAGTCTACCAAGCCACGTCTCCTCCACCAACTAAGGATCCATTTGGACAGGCTTTCCAGATGGCATGCCAATAGCCTGTAGTCCATAAATAAAAATAAAAATAGAAATTTCTTTTTATTTATGAGGGCCTGTTCCTGGTTCCTGAGTCACAATCATCCCTATTGCATTAGGCTGAGTCAGCCTCACTCCCTTTTATCACCTGGCTGGCCCTTGAACACGTGATTGTGAGAATGCTATTCTACATACTCTATCTCATACAACCTTTTGTCTCAGCTCTATAATATTTTTTATTAAAATCTCTAGCTGACAGCTTTATCCCTTCTACCCTGCAGTACAGCTCCCATCTCTCTTTCCAAATGTCCTTCTTGTTAACATCCTACCTTGTCTAATTTAACTCTTACAGCCTTTGATAATCAAAAGATTTAAGTGAAAAAGGAACTCAAACTTCCTTGATACGGAGCGTGACTCTATCAGATGGCAGGGTTTAAATGTTACCTCCCTTTGAGTTAGACGAAGGCATTCATAGTTTTTGCCTTCTAACTTTGAATTTAAAAATTTTTGTGCTGCCACAGAGGGAAAAAAAGGTGTGATGTTGGTATTCCCCTTATACAGTTGATTTCATGAGAATTTGATGGCTCCAAGGCACCTCCAACAGTCACAAAATTACTTTTGATAAGTGTATTGACAGGTGCCCTCCCCTCACCCTCCAGCAGGTGTTTTTAACCTGAGATCTGCAAAACCTGAAGCCCAGGGTTGAAATCCAATGGCTCTGTGATTTTTTATTCCAAAAACTATGTATTTTTCTTAATCTCTAACCAAAATTAGCATTTCCTTCAACAATGAAGGTAGACAACAAATCACAATGATATTAACGGTCCCTGTGAATTTGCCATCCATAGAAACCATACATATTTTTATATTGCACTTCAATTGTCAGAGAAGCCTCAAAATAACATGTGCATTCATCACCATTTTGAGTTATGGTAATTATCTGATGAATTCGACTAGGCCTAGTTACTTGATGAATTAACTTAAAAGCACATATATTTTTATAACTTAGAGTTGTGGTGTAATCTTACTACAGCATTTAAATATAGTTATGCATTGCTTAATGATGGGGATCCGTTCTGAAAAATGTGTCTAGGCAGCTCTGACATTGTGCAAACATCATAGAATATACTTACATAAACTCAGATGGTACAGCCTACTATACACCTAGGCTATATAGTGCAGTTTATTGCTCCTAGACTACAAACCTGTACAGCATGTTACTGTGCTGAATACTGTAGGCAACTGTAACACAATGGGAAGCATTTGTATATCTAAGCATAGAAAAGGAACAATAAAATTACAGTATAAAAGATATTAACTGGTACACCTGTATACGGCGCTTACCATGAATGGAGCTTACAGGACTGGAGTTGCTCTGGGTGAGTCAGTGAGTGAGCTGGGAGTGAATGCAAAGGCCAGGACACTGCTGTGCACTGCAGTAGACCTTATAAACGCAGTACGCTTAGGCTACACTAAATTTATTTTTAATTTTTTTCTTTCTTAAGTAATAAATTAACCTTAGTTTATTGGATGACCACCATAGTTAGTATATTTGGTCCACTGTTGACTAAAGGTCTTTATGCAACATGTGACTGTATAATAGATATCCTTTGTAATTCTTTTCTTTTTTTTTTTGAGACACAGTCTTGCTCCGTCGCCAGGCTGGAGTGCAGTGGTGCAATCTCGGCTCACTGTAATCTCTGCCTCCTGGGTTCAAGCAATTTTCCTGCCTCAGCCTCCCGAGTAGCCGGGACTACAGGCGTGCGCCACCACACCCAGCTAATTTTTATATTTTTTTAGTAGAGACAGGGTTTCACCATGTTGGGCGGGATGGTCTCAATCTCTTAACCTCGTGATCCGCCCGCCTCGGCCTCCCAAATTGCTGTATCCTTTGTAATTCTATGTACACGTTATGCATTTAGAAATATTTACTCCAAACTACAAAAGGAGTTTATCATTACATCGAAAGTTAAGGGTCCTGCCACAGAGTAAAGACTTTCTTATGCTCTGCCTCCCCACTTATAAACCACCCTTGCTTGGTTCACCCTCTTTGTTCTGCCTCTCTTCCAAAAAGTGAGTGGTCCACAAAGGCCCTGGTGACTCCAGCCACGGGATCTGGTCAACTCCAGTTTAGCTCCTACAGTGAGCTGTTAATTATGTTCCTACATTGTCCCAGGCTCTGTGCTAGGGACAAATAAATATCTATGTATATATTATCTAATTTAATCTTCATTAGATGGCACATGTTATCTACCTCTTCTAAAAACAGGAGTCTAAAGTTCAGAGAAACAAAGAAATGTACCTAAATGCAGACACCAAATAGTTGTGCAGCCGGTGCTCCCTAAACTTGCCCATTGGATCTTTCCCTAAACTTGCGCATTGGATCTTTGCAACATGGATAAATTAGCAGCAGCAGCATCACATGGTCCCAACATTAAAAAGGGAAATGGCTACGCTTTCTCTATCCCCTACCATTAGAACCCATGTAAACCCAACCTAATATTCTCTCTTAGGATAAAGAAAGAACTCTATACAAACAGCACTGACGAGGGACCATCCCTTTTAAGTCAGATTTTTTTGTACCCACCTTCATCGATAAGGTAACCCAGCTCAGCCAGTTATCCAGATGTCAAAGTCAGAAACCTAAGAATTATTCTTGATACCTCCCTCTTCCGTACCCCTCACATGCTGTATCCCAGGTCTTTGCCATCTACTTCATTTCTAACATCCACTCATTTCCCCTCAGCCTCTCATCCACTTAGTACAAGCCACCGTGCTCCTCTGCCTAGACTATTGCAATGTCCTTTCCCCAGATTCCATTCCTGTTTCAATCTAGTCTCCACCCTACCACTCAAGTGCTCTATCTGATCATGTCAGATACTTAGTGTGCTTATGTGATTAAGTGTCTGAACCCCTGGATTCAGCTGTGCCTGAAGCCAGATACCTTTGGATGTTTCAATTATATGAGCCAAAATTTACCGTTCTATTTAAGCCACTTATATTTAGCTCTCTGTCCCTTGCAACAAATACAGCCCAGCTAATACTTACGTCTTTCCCCTATCTCCCTGATCACTCCTTAGTTATATTTGCACCCCATGTGGCTTGTCCAAGGCTTAGTACATATTAAGCACATGATAAATATTTGCTAAAGTGAGTTGATCTGAATGGTATTCAGAGTCCTATTCTAGAAAGAAATGGAGTCTTAAAAGAGAAAGGCCTTGACCATGTCACTGAAAAACCCACAAAAATTCACTCCACAAAGATGTAAAAGGCAAACCTTACTGTTGACAACAAAGTTCTGTCACCAGTTCTCTTTTCCTCCATGAAGTGGATTTTAAGAGCAGTGTGGAGAATTTTCATCACTCCCTTAAATGTGGTTTTGCTTACTTCCCCAGCCCTAGAGAATGCTCTCCTCTCCTGGGCCTCTTCTATTTTCAAGTCCAGCCTGAAAAAAAGAACTGCATGTAGAAAAATCCTATAATTACAGGATCTGATTTTCATTTGAACTTTTCCTCTCTGACATCACTTCAAAGATCTTTAGTGAACAGCAGCCAATAAGGCCGTGCTATGTGTCTGTGACAGAAAATCTACCAGTATGTGTGTGCATGTGTGCATGTCAATGTGTGTGAGTTTATGTGTATGTGTATGGGGGAGGTGTGTGTGTATGAATGTTTGAATATATGAACGAAAGTGTATAGGTTTTGAGTGTGTGTTTGCATGTATGTTTGAGTGTATGTGTAAATGGATGTGATATCTATGTGAACGTGACCTGGGATAGATGTATGGGTGGTGTGTATATGAGTGAGTGTGAGTGCATGTGTGTAAATAAATCTGAGGCTGTGAACAGATGTGGGAATGTGCATGTGTGTGTGTGCATCTGTGTGCAAGGATATTTGAAAAGATGTGGTAAGTGTCCAGGAGATAAGAAAAAGAAGAGGGGATACTTTGAGAGAGAAACATACTGCTGTAAAAGTGAATATTAAGTCACAGGGTCCAGAGATGGAGAGAGACCTCAGCTCCTCAGGTAAGGCACATCCAGGTGGGAAGCAGAGCTGTGAGGAAATATTGAAAAGTGGGGCGGCTTAGAGAGTTGTGCCTTCTGGAGCCCCAGTAAATCTGTGAAGAGAACAGTTGGATGTTAGAAGCTCAGAAGAGGATGTTTATTCATGATAGAAGATCCTGGAAAGGCTTGCAAGGAAAAGTCTGCTTAGGGTGGCATGGCTGGGGTCTTGGAAGGCAGATATCAGTCCTATTTATGGAAGAATAATGGTGACCGGGAACTCAGAGCCAGGCATCATGGGTATGAATCTAGGCTCTGCTGCATCATCCTGGGTTAATGAATTAACCTTTCCTTGCTTCAGTTTTCTTATGTGTAAAATGGGAAATACAGTAGGTTTTGTCTCACAGAGCTGTTAACAATGATAAAATGAGTTAATTAATATATTTAAAGAGCTTAGAATAATATCTGGCTTTTTAAGTGTTCATTACTGTCATCATCTCCTTCATAATCATCTGTACTTCCCCATCATTAAGCAAATTGCTGGCTACAAATG